>JACEIK010002970.1:0-80138 GCA_018107945.1 Datura stramonium
GTTATCTGTTTCTTGGCTAGTGATCCACCAGTAGTTCGCGAATTGAATCGCCGATCCGCCGATTACCTGATCTTCAGGTTTTCTGTTCTCCATCGGCCATCCACCGGTGATCCACGATTCCGATTAGGCGGTTCACTGATGGGTCCGACGGTTCTTCGATCCAAACTCTAGCCTTCTGTTTTGTTCTCTCCTTCATCAGTGGTTTGCATTTCTGGATCAGTGGCTCACCGGTCCCACGCCATTCCTTACTTCATGGTTTGTTTCTACCTTTGTTCCTCATTTCACAACTCCTACACAAACAAAAACAACAAAGACATCAAATAATTTACTAAACACTTAGGTTGCCTCCCAAGAAGTGCCTTAGTTAACATCGTGACACGACATAGACCCTTTTTTCAAAAACTTTTTTCTGATGGGTCATCATCTGACTCCGTCTCCTTCAGCTCCAATCCCTTGTCCTCATCTTCATTTTGCAATACTCCAATCACCTTGCATTCGGGGGGCGTTTTAGCTGATGGATACACCTTGAAGTTGACCTCCTCACTTCCAACTTGAAATTTTAGCTCTCCAAGCTCCACGTCCACCACGGCTCTCCCTGTAGCCAACAATGGTCTTCCCAAAATAATGGAAACCTCTGCATCCATCTCATAATACAAAATAACAAAATCAGCTAGTAGAATAAACTTGTCCACTCTCACCAAAACGTCTTCTAACACCCCCACCGGTCTTTTTATTGACCTATCTGCCATAAGAAGCCTCATTGACGTCAATTTTTGTGCTTCTGAGACCCAATTTCTTAAAAATGAGAAAGGGCATCAAATTTATATTGGCGTCGAGATCACACAAGGCCTTTTTAAACACACATATCCCAATTGTGCATGGGATTGTGAAAGCTCTAGGTCCTCCCTTTTGGGGGTGAGATTACTCATCATAATCGCACTACAATGGTGCATTTTCTCTTCATTGCCTGTATCAACCACCTTTTTCTTCTTCGGAAAATCTTTCATAAACTTGGCATAAGTGGGCATTTGGAGTAAAGCATCCATTAATGGTATATTTATCGATAATTTGCTAAACATGTCAACAAACTTTCTAAACTGGTCATCCTTCTTTTTCTTGGTCAGCCGTTGTGGATAAGGAGATGGGATTCTTGATTTAACCCTGTCATTATTCGGGGCCTTCATGCCCTCATCATCATCAGCAGCATGGGAGAGGATTTCATCATCCTTTCCCTCTTTTTCCTCATCAATCTTTTCTTCATTCTTTAAAGTCATAAGCGTTTTGTTCACTTCATCTTCTTCAACTGATTTCGGGCTATCAACCTCATTAGGCTTCACCGGGGCATCTCCAATCACATTACCACTCCTAGTGACAATGGACATGCATTAACCATCTTTCTTGGGATTAGGCATTGTGTCACTAGGTAGTGTTCCCTTCATCCGGGGGTTCATTTGAGCCGACAGGTGATCCATTTGGGCCTCCAAATGCTTGATGGAGGCGGAATGTGAACTCACTATTTGGGCGAGGTTAGACATCTCCCCTCTTAATTCTTTCACCCCTCTCTCAATCGACTCAACCTTCTTCAGAACTCTCGATAGCATTTCTTCAATTTTTGAATTGCCTACATCACTCACACCTAGCTGATTTTGGGGATTCCCAACCTTTGGAGGGGGAACATATGGGTTCGAACTCCGGTGATAGCGATCACTCTCTTGATTTGGCTCTCTATTACCCCACCTTTCATTCCTTTTAGGCCATCCTTGTGGCTCACGATTTCTCCAACATTGGTTGTCATCCTTGGGCGTCATAGGCCTTAGTTTACTCCTTGGAAGCCAGGTCGATGACCTCCCATTTGGTTACCCATATATTGGAATTCCTCTTCATATCTTGGTGGTGACGACTCTACTTCATATTGTAAAGGACCTTGCATTCCCATGGCATTTACCACCTTTGGCACTGCTCCCATCATGTGCTTTGTTTGTCATCAATTCTAGTTGTGTCATCATCTTGGCAAGATTTTCATCCCACTCTTCATCCCGGCCTCCAAGGCACTTGAATTGATCTCATGAGTGGACACACTTGTTTCTCTCATGTGCCAAGCTTTATTGGTCTTTGTCATTCTGTCTAGGAGGTCTTTCACCAACCCATATGTTTGATCCATAATAGAACCACCAGCTAGGTTGTTGGCCAATGACTTGTCAATTGAATCAAGGGCCCTGTAGAAGCTTTGGAGAAGCACTCTATCCGGCAAATGCATAATTTACGCAAAGAGCAACCTTCTTTGTAAACCTTAACCACGCCTAGTGAAAGGCTCTCCCGGTTCTTTTCTGAAATTTGTAATATCATCCCTCAACTGAAGCATCTTTGATGGAGGGTAAAAATGGTCCAAGAAGGCCTCGGTTAGCTCTTTCCATGAAGTAATACATCACGGAGGGAGTTCCTCTAGCAACATTGTTGCCTCCCCTTTCAATGAAAAAGTAAAGAGTCTCAACCTGATTGACTCTTGACTGATATTTGTTATATTGAAGGTCTGGCATATTTCTAAGAAGTTTCTCAAATGACGATTCGCATCTCACTTGATTTTACGCCAAAAAGCCCCTTCATTTGCAACAAGTGAAGCATGATGCTTGTGACATGAAACACTGCATTCCCTACTATCGGTGGTAGGCGAATGGCTCTGCAGCTTCAGCATCACGGATTATCTTCTACGAGTTCCATGTTACCTTCCTTTGACTACCTTGGGAGTGATGACTCATGTGGTTATGAGATCCTAAAAATGTGGCTTCACATTAAGTAGCTACGATGCAAAACTATTTCAACTTAACAATCAACACAAGAATATCAAGCGCTAGACCACGACAACGGCGCCATTTGATAACGTCAAAATATATCCTTAATGCAAAGAATATACACGAATGAAGTATCAAAACAAGTAATCAGATGAATGTCGGGGTTGAATCCCACAAAGACTAGAAATTGTAATTATAAGTGTGGTGAGAAATTGACGTTAGTTTGCACACGTAGATTTAATATACAAAACAAATAAAATTAGAGGAGTTTAAATTTGCGAGAGAAATTGTATTGATTGATTAGTAAAGTAAAACAGCAAGATCGGCTAAGTTGTCAACAAGGATGTGAAAAGAATAGAGGTGCGGTATAGATTAAGAAATACTAACTAGATCGAGACCTTTCTTCGGAGTCATCTTATGAGTTCAACAAGTGTAAATAATCTCGGAAAGTGGGTAATTACGGCTTGTCGGCCTTCTAATTACCTCTCACTAGATTTTTGTCAAACCTCTAGTCACAATTTAGCTCAGCAATTTGATTTGGATTACTTGGAGGTTGCACTATTTCTAGCTATTAGCTGCTAATAAGAAATGAGAATGCAATTTTCGGATATTTCTAGTCCAATTTCACACTCTCTTCTCCATACCCACTATTAAATTCTCCTCCAATACTTAATTATTCTTTTTAACTAATCAAAAGAAGAATAAATAGACCTATATCATAATCAAGGATCTTCCTTTATAGATTGAAGAGAATCTAATAGATTTTACACTTGTGAACAATATGAAGATAACTCTAGCAATACCCAATCTAATTAAGTATTCATCATCATACACCTCTAGTTAATAATTTTAGCTACTCATGGTTAAGAAATTCAAAAACATATTCATCAATAGCATCATTGAATTTAATAGCAAGTGTTGAAAAATCAACTTCACAAAATAATCTCCAACAATAACTAAAACTTACTAGTACAAAAGAAGAAACGGAAAGACGATACTTTCTACAATTTTCAATCGGAATCTCCTATCTCGGTAAAAGAAACAATGATGTGATGTAGCTTTGTTCTCTCTCAATATCTCTATTTCTATCTCTCCTTATATATCTCTGTACAAAGTACTTTATCTTCTATTTATATCACGAAAAGTAGGACACTTTTTATCTCTTTTCTAGTGTTGGACGATTATACCCCCATGAGCATAGTTAGATCGCGAAGACAGCGGTTTGCGGTCTCATTCATGACTGGTGGTATCTTTTCTGCATCACTTACTCAATTCCGGTGAACATCGGCCCGGTTCACCCGACGTTTCGCCGTGCGAATTCGTGAGCTGCCCGAGTCATCAAGTAATTTTCCATAACTTTAGGTATCTTTCGGTGGTGAACTAGCGACTCACGGCCCGACAAGTCGCGAACCGCCGTTTTCATTAATCCTCCAAGTGTGATGTTCAGCCTTTGGCGGGTATCGCCAGGTTTTCATCTGCGAATCGCCGATTTGCTCTCACCCCTTCTTTTTGCTCCATTTTGCTCTTTCTTCACATTTGGTAAATGCATAACAACAAAAGCAAAAAAGGGCATAAAATTCAAATAATCGACTCGAAATAAACAAAAACTCATAGTTTAAGAGCCTTATAAGTTGGTAAATTACCAACTCATCATTCACCTCACGAGTTACGGAAGTCATTTCGGAAAGGACTTGGTACTCGAGTTAAGCTTAGCACAATTTTTCACCTCGAGACAAATGGACAAGCTAAGTGGACTATTGGATCTTAGAAGACATGTTGAGAGCTTGTCGATTGACTTCAAGGCGGTTGGGATAATCACCTACCTATCATCGAGTTTGCATACAACAATAGCTACCCTCCAATTATTCGAGATGGCTCGTTTGAGGCATTATATAGTAGGAGAATGCCGGCTTCTCCTAGGGTGGTTTGAGGTTGGTGAGATTACTTTAATAGGGCCGAGATTCCAGTTCATGAAGCTATGCGAGAAAGTGCAACTTATCGAGAGAAAGTTTAAAAAACGGCTTAGAGCAGCGAAATCCATATGCGAGATGTGAGGAGAAGGAAGCTGAATTTTTGTAGATGATTGGGTATATTTGAAGATTTCACCTATGAAAGGGGTGATGATGTTTGAAAATAAGGAAAACTGGCTAGAGGTATATAGGGCTCTGAGGATTACGAGTAGGGTGGCAATGTGGCCGATGAGTTGGAATTACCTTTAGAGTTAACATCGGTGTACCAAGTCTTCCATGTGTCAACGTTGAAAAGTACATTGGTGATCCGACCTGGTTATGTCACTAGACAATGTGGATGTGAAAGATAGTCTCTCTTACGAAAAAGCCCCAGTTTAGATCCTAGACCATCGGGTTGTAGGCGGGAAACAAGGAGGTCTCTTCGGTGAAGGTTTTGTGGAGGAACCAGCTAGTTGAGGAAGCCACATGGGAAGCAGAAGCGGATATGATGGCTAAATACCCTCATTTATTCCCTTCTAGTTTAGTTTTATGTAATTAAATTTCTCCTCAATACTCTATTCGGTTAAAGTATTCCTTGGCTCTATTCATGTTTCAATGTGCACTTATAGTTATGTCAACTGATTGAAGTATACTTGTTTCGGTTTAGTCGGTCACTCCTTGTTCAAGTTTATAGTTTCGGTTTGGGGTGAAATCTTTTACTATCTTTCAACTTACTTAGCCTTCATTTGAGGATGAATGATCCCAGGGGGGATATTGTAACACCTCAAAGTTACTGTCTTCAGGCCCAGGGGTTGAAGCAGAAGAAACGAGGAAAATATGCACCGGGTCACGGGATGACCCGTCCGACCCATGATATGCTCCATGAGTAGTGGAGTGACTCATGAAGTAGAGTCTGCTGTGTGTAGGTGTGGTGGGGTGACGATAGTGGCTACCATGAGTGCAAAGTCACCCTAACGGCTCGTGAAGCCCATCATGGTCTAGCCAAGTAAAGTGGAATAGGTTTTTTCCAATGCTGACGATGGGGGGTGACAATGAGTCTTTGAGTGGAGTAACGACTTGTGATGTCCCACGTCATGGCCCGAGTAGTATATTTTTCAAGCTCGGGTGGTGCCATCCATGAGTCATGATGTCACTTAGCAGGAGTCATGGGTGTCTCGTGGCCTAGCCTGAGGAAATTACGAGTGTTGGAAATGATTTGGAACCCCAGGCTCGTCTAGTACCTCACGAGTCATGATGTCCCCTCGTGAGGGCGGCAAGGTACAAATTTTGCGTTTTTAGTAGGGAATTTTCATAACTTCCCACCTTTTTAACCCTAAACTACATTGTTCTAGGGGCGTTTGCGAGATAATTAAAGGATTACAGTCCACTTAATTGTTACACCCCATAAATTCTCGACATGTAGATGGCCTATTCACATGTTGGTTAAGAGTTTTAAATACCATACATGCTAGGAAAAGGCGCAGGAAACACTTAGGATAAGTGACACGTCAAGCCATCGCGGGAGGAGTAGGGCGAGCCCATCCGCGATGGCGGCGTGCCACGGAGGAGGGCCTCTGTGATGGCGGCGTGTCACGGAGGCCATCGGGCCCAAGTATAAAAGCCTCCAACTTTGGTTTTAAATGAAATTTTCATAATTTCAATTGAGAAACGAGGGTAAACGAGGGAGAAGAGAGAGCACGAAGGTCCCATATAATATTCGTAAGTCACAGCGCGTCAAACGCGGTCCAAACTCAAATTAACTCCCGAGATACCAAGGTATTAAGCGGCAAGAGCATTCTCTGATTTAGTTTCGTGAAATTTGGCCAACGAATCGTCGTGCTACCGAGCTAAGGTAAGTGGAATTGCTCCAGGTGAGTGTCAATATACTCACAGCCTAAAGTGAGTATTTCTCTCCCTTACGGACTTCCAAGAAATAGCGAGTTTTATTTGTTTTTCGATAAGCCAAGTTTGGGCTATATATATTAAAAAGTGATATTTTCTTTGGAGATATTAATGTTAGTTCTAATTGATAATATATATATATATATATATATGAATGCGGTTAGGAGAAATAGAAGAAATACTAAGCGAGTTCGCCGAGTTAGTCGGAAATCCGAAGCTAAGGTATATAAGAAGCATTTCCTTCGACAAGTTAGTAATCGATTATATGAAATAGCGTGAACTATAGAAGAAAGAACCTATAAGTCGGTATTGAGACCGAGTATGAATCCGGCCAAAGCATGTTTTATAATATTATGTTATATTGAGAATAAAAAGTTAGTAGAGGATTATCAGAACAATCGAGATAATGAGTCTCGAGATACGAGTATAGTTCGGTATGAGAATCAGTTTAATATAGAAAAGAGTATCGAATCGTATATCAAGACATGGGTAGTATTTTGGATTGAACATGCTTGCTATATGTGATTATTGTTTGTTGAGCATACATTGTTTGTGCTATGAGGTCACCCTTTAAGCGTCCTCTCCGCCGCCCCTAGGTTAATGCTTGTCGACCGCCGTGAGGGTGGGGATACGCCACTCCAAGGAGTGGTATGCCATCTGCTAGAGGACGAAGATGGGATGGAGCATTCCCGTATGAAGGCGTCGGCCTTAATATTGAGCACGAGTACGAGTTGAGTACAAAGTCCTCACAGGGCTGAGACAGTTATATATATCGAGAGGTCATAGTTGTTTGGGGCTTGAGGGGGCCGGTAGAGGTGCTCGTAGTTAGTAGATGAGTGGAATTGATTTACTTTTGGATGGTTTGACCGGGTAGGGGTATATTTGTGTGTTGGTTGGCACCTTAGGCTTGTAGGTGGTCTAGGTTCTTGTGTGTTATATATGTATATACATGTGTTATTTATTAGGTGATAGACGGCGGAGTGTCGCCCACGTCGACACGTATGCTTCTACCTTATCTTGATACGGATGAGCTTATTTTAGATTCCGCCCGGCGGAACGGATTCGAGATACTTTCTTCTTTCGAGAATGTCTAGTATTGTTGCTTATATTGCGGTTATGCTCGGTTGCTTTACATACTGAGTACCAGTGAGTGCGCGCCCGTTGGGCATTACTTACCTGCAATTACTCATAGACGAGAGCCGATCCTCGTGATTCCAGCTAGCTGTAAATCATCGGCTCACAAATAAATAGGAGGTAGACGGCTAGAGTCTATTTCCTTTCTTTTGATGTACGGTACGGGTAGGACGGGGCCTGTCCCGACCATCTTATCGATATTCTTAGAGGCTTACTGATGCAGCCTTATATTTCCCTTTGTGGTTAGTTGTGTCGGTCGTGTGGGGCAGCGTACGTTAGTTGTTTATGTTGGTAGGTGTGAGGCCTTTATTTGGTGGTAGTGGTGACCTTGTCGACACGTAGTTGTTTAGCATATGTTATATTGATTCGAAGTAACTAGTCGGCATGGTGGCCTTGTCGGCCCGCATATGTTCCCATATATTGATGAGATTACGGATTTAGTTGTTGTTGTTGTACGAGGTGGCTGTTGCCAAACAGGCCCTGAGTCGACGTGTATTTCTGATCGTTATACGGCAGTTGATTCGTGAATCGAGTTAAGAGCGGCCGAGGCACCGAGAAGTAAGCAGGATCATTAGTCCTAGCAGTTCGAGTCCTAGTAGGGCACCGGTGCAGTCATACCCCCAAGGCGGGCGTGACAAACTTGGTATCGGGGAAGCGGAGTCGTGTCCCAGGAGTCACGCAACCGTGCTAAGCGAGAGTCTTGTCTATGGATGTGTTGTGCACCACACATACTATGGCGAGGAGAAATTTGCAAGGCATAATAGGATGGTTACTCTTTCTTCATGTTTAGTCGTGCCATAAAGAAGTACAGTATAGGGTTGAGTCCCTAAACTTAACACACTCTTTGTTCTGATTAAGAGCGCGAGACCCCGGCGACACCTGCCCCTTTGGGGAAGGAAAGTGGATACCACATCGGAGAAGGTACCGGCGGGATGCCTCGGCTTCATTTAGGAATCGATCCGATCGAGGGTGATATAGAGCATCATCCACGGCCTTCTCGGCGATCCCCATCTCACGAAGCCATTTGGAACGACACTTGCCTCATTTAGCTCACGTACCCTGCACCATCCAGGCGGGAAGTTCTGGTCACGTAGTTGCATGCACAAATGATGGCTACTCATTGCCGATCGGTGCCACGTAGCAGTAGAGCCATCGAATTTGGATGCGGAAGTTCGAGGGTCAGGGAATTTTGGCATTATGTCCCCATGATTCATAGGGCGGAATCGAGGCGAGAGGACCCCAGGTTTCCTAGACCCAGATGCGAGAGAATCTTCGGGTCATGCATGTAACACCTCTGAATCGGTTGAGATGGTAGTATTCCGGTTTCGAGACATTGTTGTGTTGTGGTGCGAGTACAGAAAGGTATCGAGGGAGGAATGTTGCCCCTTCGACCTGGTCCGACTTACCGAAGCCTTCTGGACCACTATACGCACGGGAGATCGAGACGAGACCCGAATGGACAGTTCTTGCATGCAGGCCGGGAAAGAGTGTACGTGAATATTCCCTCTGGTTTGATTCCCTTAACCCGCTATGCTCCAGCTTTGTGGATACCATGCCATCGAGAGTTCACTGCGTTCATTATGGAATTTTGAACCCGGAATATATTGGGAATATGTATAGCTGACCATGTTGAGGGGAAAATATGGACATCTCGCTCGGGTGCGAGCCTTCGCCAATTGTTGAGGGCCTTAGGCAGATAGTAGAGTAATAGACAAACAATCGGGAGCGGCGCCGCGAGGATAGATACGATGAGATTCGGGGGAGGAGATTCGAGAGGGCCTAGGCCATGGTTTTACGATAGGACACGGTTTCACGATAGGCCACGGAGTTTTTGATAGAGCCACCTAGACCCCGCCTTCAGCAACGCCAGCAGAGAGGTAGATTTATTCGTCGGGGTCAGTCAGAGTCCGGTGGAAGTTTCCGGACAGTGGATTCTCCTCATCAAAGGAGGGTAGAGCATAGCGGATACATTCACCTTGCCCTATTTGCAATCGACTCCACCTCGGAGCTTGCGGAATATGGCTCACAGTGTTATATGTAGGCGAAGGAGCATAGGATGCAAGATTATGCAGCCGAGAGGACAAAACCAGTTGAGATAGCAAAACGGGAGCCTCGCCGAGCCGCCCAGGCTCCGAGAAGCCTCGGCGGTGAAGGCCCTCGAGTTCGACAAGTAGAGGCCGAGGTAGATCGGAGCCTCTAGTTCGAGGTACGGCGCAAGCCATACCTATGCATTACCGGGGAGGCCGAGGACTCGGGGCGTCCCCGGATGTGGTAACGAGGTATGATGACTATTTGCTCGTACCTTCTTATGTATTGATTGATCCGGGGTCTACTTTGTCCTACGTAACCCATTTGTGACTCAAAAGTTCAATGTTGAACCAGGTAGCCAGCGGCCCTTTTCGATATCTACACCCGTCGGTGACTCCATTATAGCTAGCGGGTTTATCGGGTGTACGGTAGGGTTCTTCGTCGTCCGAATACGGTAGATCTGGTAGAGTTAGAATGATTGATTTCGATGCCATTATGGGTATAAGGTAGTTTGGTGCCTACTATGCCAACGTAGAATGTTGGACCAAGGCAGTCGATTTCACTCCCGGGGGAGGCAATGCGAGAGTGGAAGAGCGACAAACTCACGCCAAAAGGTAGGTTTATTTCCTACCACCCGGGCGAGGAAGTTGATAGCTAAGGGGTGTATTTACCACTTAGTCGAGTTTAGGATGTTCGGGTAGAGCCTCAGACTCTCGATCTGTTCTAGTGGTGAGAATGAATACCACGGCGTATTTCGAGATGAACCTGGTATTCCAGAAGAAAATAGATTTTGCAGTGTCGATTTTGCTCACGGGCACTCAGGCCTATATCAATTCCTCCATATCATATGGCTCATCTTTGAACTCGGAGAGTTAAAAAGGGCTGACTAAAGATCTGTTAGATAAGGGCTTTATCAGTGAGTACTTCACCACGAGGTGCGCAGTTCTATTTGTGAGAAAGTAAGATGGCTCGCTCATGTGTATGGAGTGCAGGCAGTTTAATAAGGTTACAGTTAAGAATAAGTATCTTGCTTCCCATAATAGATGATTTGTTTGATGGGATTACGGGGGCCGAGATCTTTTCTCAAGATTGACTTACGGTCCGGACCATCAAGTTGATGCATGAAAGAGACATTCCAAGACGGCCTTGGGACTAGATCGGCCATTTTGAGTTCCCTAGTCATGTCCTTTGGGCTGACGAATGCCCAGCGTGTTTATGGACACGATGAGCAGTATCTTCGAACCATACTGGAACCCTATTCGTGAAAGTGTTTGCTCGATGACATTACGGTGTATTCGTTCGGGGAGCGAGACCACTAGGCTCATTTACGGGCCGGTGCTCCAAATTCTCGGGGCCCGGAGTGGATTATGCCAGAATTCTCCCAAATATTAGTCCCAAAGTGTTCAGTATCTTTAGCAGGAGCATATTGTGTCGAATCTTTGGTATACGGTAGATACCGCAGCCAAGCTTGATCCAAACATGGCGAGACCTACCACTCGACTAAAGTAGCGGTTTTAAGGATTAGAAGGATACTATAGAAGATTTGTTGAGAGTATTCTCCACCATAGCGGCACCTCGGCTAAGTTGTATGAAGCGTCAAGATTTCGGTGGATAGAGGCATGTGAGCGGAGGTTCCAATAATTGAAGCAGTGCCTCCACACCCGATGTGTAGCATTATGGGAAGGTACGAGAGGGTTGTAGACATGTTGCGATGCATCGGTATTGGGTTGGGATGTGTGTTGATGCGGCACGGTAAAAATGGATTACTTATGTTTCCGAGACAGGCGGAAACACGAAAAAGTCATCCTACCCATGACACAGGCGGCATGATGATCACCGCCTTAAATCATGGGGCATGCCTTGTAGCGTCCATAGCTAGTTATTTTCACTTGACCATAAAAGCCTACGGTATATCTTCACTCGAGAGGGAGTTGAATTTGCGCGGCGTCGGTTGGGTATTGAAAGATTATAGCGTGGACATTACTGTATCACCCAGGAAAGGCAACGTAGTGGAAAGATGCCCTCAGCGGCAAATCGATGGGGAGTTTAGCGTACTTGTAAGCCGGCTTGTGAGTTGCTTAGAAATACACCAATTAGCAAGTTTAGCCGTTCGTGTAGCTAGCGAGGAAAACTGAGCGGTAATTCGAACACGTTGTGTCATCATTAGTTGTAGAGGTAAAGGAACGGCAATATGAAGATCGACCTGGCTAAACAGGGCGAATTAATGTAAAGAAGCACTGAATTTTGATTAGCGAGATGAAGTATTTGCGTGTAAGGAGCACACTTTGTCTTCCGGATATTTAGAGGCTACTTGACCAGAACAAAGTGAGTACATTACGCCATGTTATCTCACTATGCTTGACGAAATTGTACCACGATATCAAGGAGATCTCTTGGTGGCCAAGTATCAAATGATAAGCGAGAATTTGTAGCCAGTGTCCCTAACGCCAACAAGTAAGCGGAACACCAAAAGCAGGGAGGATTGACTCGGGACATAGTTGTGCCTCTTTTTAGATGGAAACGTGAACATGGACTTTGTAGTAGGATTACCCCATACCGGTTTTATAAACATGACTCCCATTTGAGTATTGTTTATAAGCTGATGAAATCATCCCATTTCTGTTAAGCCACTTTCTTTGTCGAAGATTACGCCGAATTTATATGAGAGAAATAGTTAGATTACACGGTGTTTCAATATCTATTATCTCGGCGAGAGGAGCACAATTATAATAACTTTATGGCGATTCGTTTCGAAGGTAAAGGCATAAAATCCAATTTGAGCACGACATTCCACCCTCGGAGACAGAGATGGACAGGCGAAACGCACTATTTAGACGCTCGAAGAGGATATGCTAGGGCGTGTGTGCTAGACTGGAGGTAGGCAGGATGAGCATTTACCTCTTATTGAGTTTGCTTGCAACAGTGTCAACAGGCTATCGGATAGGCGCCCTTTAAGGCGTTGTATGGGCGAGAAATGTAGATCGCCGGTTAGGCAGTTTGAAATGGAAGTGGCGATTGGGCGAGATATTGTTCATCAGTCGGAAGGAGAAAGTAAAACATCAGAGAATGCCCTCACGGCTTCTGCAGAAACTTCCAAAAATGGTATCAGTGTGGCGCAGGGCACAATTTAATGTGAATGGTAGGTATTTCTGAAAGTATCTCAATGAAAGGGGTGATGAGATTCGGCAAGAAAGGTAAGCGCAGGCCGAGATTCATTGGGCCTTAAACGGGTCGTTGAAGAATATAAGGCCAAGTGGCATACGAGTTGAACTTGCCTCCGAATTAGAGTAATTCAAACCCATTTTCCATGTCTATACCCAAGATTTGTAACCACCAGTTGGTTGTCATTTTGGCAAAGGCAGAGTAAGAATTTAGGAGAGGTAAGTATGTCTTGGACACTTTTTCATCTTGTAGTATATCTACTTCTTCATAAAGATAGTCATATTTACGAGATAGAGTTTTACTAAGTGTAGGAGACATAGGTACTTTCTTGGCGAATTTCTGAGAGACTCGACGAACGAATATGTACCCATCCCAAGTTGTTCCCAGTCCAGGATGTCCGGGTTACGGAAGAGGCGGCCTATGAAGAGGTTCGGTAGCCATACTAGACGGGCAGATCCGCAATTGGAGAACTAAAGATATTGCTTACGTCAGGTGTTGTAATAGGAGCAGAGAAGGGTGACTTAGGGCAGAGGAAGATATGAAAATCGAGATATCCTCACTTGTTTCAAGCCTAGTCGAGTCAAGAGGTATGTTAGTATTGTTATCATATGCATTGCCTTATATTATATGTATAAATGGGAATCGTGACTCAGTCTTTTCACATTGATGTATACTATAGTGTTATGTGGGTACTGTCTTGAGACTTTTCTGCATTTCGGGTTTTTGAGATAGTCCATATTGGAAACTACGCAAGTACTGGGAAATAAGTCGAGTAAGTTGAGGTTTCCTATAGTGAAGTTTACATTGGTGACGAATATTCTTAAGGGGAGAATGTTACACCCGTAGAATTCTCGACATGGGTGTCTATTCGCATGTTGGTTAAAATTTTGAATACCATGCATGCTAGGAAAAGGCCCGAGGAAAGACCGGATAAGTGCTGACACACGTTGAACCATCGCGGGAGGAGCCGGGGCGTGAGCCCTCCGCGATGGCAACGTGCCACACGAGGAGGGCCTCGCGATGGCGGCGTGTCACGGGGCCTTGTCGATCCCAAGTATAAAAGCCTCCAACCGGTTTAAAATGAAATTTTCATATAATTCCCAATGAGAAACAGAGAGAGGTAAAACCGGGGAGAGAAAGAGAACACGAAGGTCCCCTACCAATATTCGTGTGATTACCTTTGTCAAGCACGGTCCAAACTCAAGAACAACTCCGAGATACCCCAGGTATTGTTAAGCGGCAAGGAGCATTCCTAGGTTTCATGAGTACACAAGTAGGTGAATCATCGTGCTACCGAGCTAAGGTAAGTGGAATTGCTCCAAACTAGTGTTAATATACTCCTAGCCCTAAAGTGGGTATTTCTCCCTTGGACTTCAGAAATAGCGAGTTTTCATTTGTTTACCGATAAGCCAAATTGGGCTATATATATATTAAAATTGATATTTTTCTTTCAAGATATTAACGTATTTAGTTCTAATTGATATATATATATATATATATATATATATGAATGCGATTGGGAGAAATAGCAGAAATGCGGCCGGTTACGTCGGTTAGTCGGAAATCCAGAGTATGTAAACATTCCTTCGGAAGTTAGTAATCCCAGTATAGCAAATAGCGTGAACTATAGAAGAAAGATCCTATCAGTCGAGTATTGAGTCAGTATGAATCCGCCAAGCATGTTTTATAATATTATATTTATATGAGAATAAAAGTTAGTAGAGGCAATATCGAGCAATTCGAGATAATATCTCGAGATACGAGTATAGCTCGGTATAAGAATCGTTTAGTACGAAAAGAGTATCGGGAGTGTATATAAAGACATGGGTAGTATTTTGAGATTGAACATCTTCTTTATATGTGATTATTGTTTGTTGAGACACATTTGTGCTATGAGGGCACCCTTTGACGTCCTCGCCACTTCAGGTTAATGCTTGTGTCAACAGAGTCGGCGAGGTGGGGAATCACGCCACTCCAAGGAGTGGTATGCCGTCCGCTAGAGGACGAAGATGGGATGGAGCATTCCCACATTATGAGGCGTCCCGACATAATATTCTGAGCACGAGTACATAGTACGGAGTACGGAGTTGAGTACAAAGTCCCTCTAGGGCTCGAGACACGGTTATATATATCGAGTCATAGTCAAATTTGGAGACACAGAGAGTGCAGTAGGAGTGCTCGTAGTAAGTAGATGAGTGGAGTGATTTACTTTTGGATGGTTTTGACCGGGCTAGGGGTATATAGGCTGTGTTGGTTGGCACCTTCCGGCTTATGAAATTTGGTCTAGGTTCTTGTGAGTTATATATGTATATACATGTTATTTATTAGTTGATAGATAGCGGTGTTCGCCACATCGACACATATGCTTCTACCTTATCTTGGGTACATATGAGCTTATTTTAGGTGCTTGACCAACGAGTTCGAGATACTTTCGCTTTTCGAATGTCTAGTATTGTTGCTTATATTGCCGATTATGCTTGGTTGCTTCCCATACTCGGTACCAATAGATGCGCGCCCGTTGGGGGCGTGCATTACTTACTGCTTGGTACTCATAGGCAGAGGTAATCCTCGTGATTCCGGCTAGCTCATAAAGTCATCGCTCCTATCATCCGGGCTAGACGGCTAGAGAGGTCTATTTCCCTTCTTTTGTTGATGTACGGTACGGGTAGGCGGGAATTTTGTCCGACCATGCTATCGGTATTCTTAGAGGCTTACAATGTACGTATATATTTCCTTTGGTTAGTTGTGTATGCGGTGGTGTGGGGCAGCGCGTACATTAGTTGTTTATGTTGGTCGTGTGAGGCCTTATTCAGTTGGTAGTGGTGACCTTGTCGGTCACGTAGGCTGTTTATATGTTATATTGATTCGAAGTAACTAGTCGGCATGGTGGCCTTGTCGGCTTCGCATAGGTTCCCTTATATTGATGAGATTACGGTTAGCTATTGTTGTTATACGGTGGCTATAGGCCTAGCGAGCCATTCTGTTGAAGTATTACATGGCGGTATTTAGTGAATCAAGAGTTGGGCAGAAGCGGAGCACCGAGAAGTGCTTAGGCCGATAGTCTGAGTTGAGGTCCTAGTAAGGCACAGTACCCGATCATACCCCCCAAGGCGGGCGTGACATTAATCCCTCTCATCTTCTCTCAATTCTCAATTTACGAACGTAGAAGCTCTAGCCATACATTTTGAGCTAAGCTAGGGCTTTCGAGTCTAATTTCATATTTCTCAGTTGCCTCAAGAATTCGACTCTGGTATGTGGAAATTCAACAAGAGAATTGTTCTTCCTTGTGCCCCAAAATTCTTCTAAGAATCTATAAAAAATTCTATCCTTGAAGATCAAAACTAGGGTTATCTTTCGGTCAAGATTATGAATATTTTTAGATTGTAGTTCGATGAATTCTTTCAAGTCTTCACTACTTATTAAGCATGTTGTATTTCTCTTCATAAAAATATTATTTTAGCCTAGTTTCTATGAATACGGTAAATTGGGCCTTGGATAATTTCTTGGATCACGATTGTTAACTTGTCTACGGTTAATTTCTAAGAATTTCCATGTTATTACCATCATGTGAGTTAACAATTAGTTTGAATGCTAGTTCAGTATCGATCGATAATTAGCCTTTTCAATATCTTTATTAAAGTGTTGTCCAGTTTGGCAATTCTTGAGGAGTTCATTAAAACTCCTAGTTTCGGTTATCGGAGTTGTTCTTTATATAGTTACGACGCTTTAGATAAAGTAGCTATGGTCAGTCTTAGAACACTAGTTTCCGATTATCGGAGTCCTTTAGACTCTCGGGGTACTTCCGGAATACTTGACTTAAGTGCTGGGGCATCGGTTTATTCTCCCGGCTATGATCCTGATTACTTTCGGTAGGAGCTAGGACATTTAGCATTGAGCGGATCGGGGTTGGCGCGCATTGAGGTTCCCGAACTACATGCCACCATAGGTTTTTAGCCGAATAGGCAGCGGACAATGATCACCTAGTTCATCTACTATACCACACAGCAAGGTATAGTGAGCCTTCACTTAGATGGGGGGGTATACATCGGACACCACGTTTGCTTCGCGTGGTTACATATCGGTTATAGTTGCTCCCACGGTATCAGTATAGTACCTCTTATCGGTACGGCTTAGCTTCAGTTTCAGCTCACTTCAGCTAATCAGGGGCTTCGGGATATGTTTATGACCATCGGTCAATACTTTTATTTACATTATTAAGCTATATCTTCGGTACTCGTCGGCTTATAGTGGTATACGTGTCACCAGTTCGATTATGTATTCTAGTATTTCACTTACATCTTGCATACTCGGTATTACATTCAAAGTATTCATGCATATTTTCATATGGTATCGTATTATGATACGGGTGTAGGTTCTCGGTTGCGGCCACGTCGGTGGTTCCACTGCGGACGATATCAACGGCTACATATTGGTGAGTCCTCGTTGTTCGAGGAAAGTTTAGTTTCTTTGGTTCCTATTCGAGACTTTATAGAGTTAGTGGGAGCTTGTCGGCAGCTTCGTCGATTAATAGTTGGCTTTCAGACATAGTAGTGTTCAACTTGTTTTGCTCTATTTGTATAAGTTTTCAATATTTTTAATAGACGTTCTTTATGAAAAAATAAGATATTTTAGTTATGTTTTTAAGCTTCCGCTATAATTATTTAGTTACTAGTGTGATGTTAAACTATGGGTTAGCTTGGGGTCACTTGTGACACCAAGTACCGTGTCGCGTCCGGGGTGCGAGACTCAAGTGTGACACACATATCGCATTAGGACGAAGTTCTATTATGGCAATATGGAAGAAATAAATAGATGTTTGATCTTTGTGAGCAACAATGAGGTGCTAAAAAATTTTAGGAAGAAGAAGAGGAAACTAAGAAAAGTAATTCATTGTAATAGGAGTAATTAATTTTTATTTTGTAAAACAACTACATTTGATGAATCATATTGCGGTGCTATTAGTAAGTAAAATGCGAATAATAGATTCTTTGTAAAAAAAACACGAGCTTTGTTGTTGATCTCTAATAATTTTAGGTGTCCAACAAGTTATGTTACTCTTACTTTTATTGTTTATTAGATTTATTAAAATCTAATTTTACATGCGCTTATATCTTGGAGCATTGGCGGTACTTTTGATGAATCACATGACTTGTATATGATTATTAGCCAACGGTTCTTGGATCAGTTGGTGGTATGATTTACTAATATAGCAGTGATAGTTCTTTAAGAAATTTTTACGAGTTTCATATACGAGTTTATACATTTAGTAATTTAGCATTTTCTTTTCTTTGACACTAATAATCATAGCATGTTAAACAAAGAATTGATATAGTTGAGAGTAATCGATATCAAAGATATGTATGGGGAACAAAGGTATTTGAAAATATGCTCGGGAGAATAAGGGATAAACTATATGTCAAGTTGACGATGTGTCACGATCCAAATGGCTGTGATTGGCACCCATGTTAACTCCCGGTGGGTGAACTAACATTTCCAACTATTTCTCGAAAACCAAGGTGTTTACATAGTCAATCATAATGGTAGAAATTCAAGAATCCTACCTTGAGAAGGAAATTCAACTTCTCTTGAGGAAAATTCACCTTCGATTCTTGAAATTTCGACTTTTGAAAATAATGGTGTATAACCCTGAAATTTTACTTAGACCCACTTTCTGATTCCCATCGTTTGTTGCAGCAATCACTTATCCGCCGCTGTGGATTCGCTATGGCAGTCGAGGATCTTCTGAAAGAGTCAGGTGCTCTCGGTCCATTACGGCCGGAGACCCTGAGCCGTTACCATAGTCCGTTGTAGTGAAAATTCCCTTTGCTGCAGCGGTTCACCATAACTAGTAGCTCCTCAAAAAAATCAATTTTCACTAGATCACTCCACAATACTTTTCTATTCATAGATCTAACCCCCTCCAAGCCTTCTAAGTTTATATTCCCTCGTGGCCCAAACCTTATGGGTCGTTACGATGTGCAGGCTCAGTTTGCCACTTGCATTCCAAATCTTGTTTTACTTCATAATATAATTTTTTTCAAATTTATTAAAGTATAGAATAAGTCAACAAAGATACTCTCATATGTGGTGCTTTGACATCAAACTAGTGCATCCATGCATGTGCTTTTATGTTCAATAAATGCCGCTTATTACGAGGCAAATTAACTTCGAGCAACACTAATATAAATTTATAGAGGTCCAAGTCTATTTCCTAAAGATTTTGAATCAAGAATAGGGAGAAAAGGTGATTCGGTTGTGACACATGTACATTATTATACATTAAATATATAAATTTATATATCATTATACAACAATGATATAAATATTTTGCATGGGCAATTAAAACTGATTTTGTTCTTCGGTGTTATAGAAAGCACACGTTGATATTAACATATTTCGGGTCATTAAGAATCATATCCCAATATTTAGAGTATCAAAACATGATATTTTCAATATTATGGTATAGTCTAAAGTCAAATGCTTATTCATGCTTCAAATACATATTTCAATGAAGCTATAAAATTTAAGTACTCAACATTATTATTTAAAGTGACAAAGAAGGTATAGTAAAGACTAATGTTGCAAACTATCTTCTTTGGTATTTTTACATATTTTTATGAATCGAAAAAGAAATCTTTATTGGTTTTACCTCCTATTTTTTATGAAGAGAATGAATCATTTTCTCGAAGGATTAGAAAAGAAGTGAGAGGGCGATTGGGATTGTTTAAGCAATTCACGTAATCGTTGACCTGCGATTGATTCACGAGTAGCTTTATCGAGATCGGGGAAGAAGGTATTGCAAAGGCTTCTAATTCTTGAATTGCACTAGTTCTAATTTTAATTTACCAGCTACGTTTCCTTGGCTTTTATTTGAGTTGTGGACCCCACTGCGGAAACGAGAGATACCCATATTAATAGCTCGTGGTTACGTCTTGTTTTCATACGGCGGGAGTCATTGGTTCAAATCCAATAGTAGGTAAAACTTATTAGATACCAGAGTCAATGGTATCTAATAAAGTTTCTGAGGTCCTTTAGTGATATTTATTTTTTTGATTTTGTGTCTTTCTATTTCATTTTTTAATTGGAAGTTTTGCATCAAATTGGATTATGTTTGATTGTAGTTGATTGTATTCACCGACAGTCTAAATAGGATTAACGAGGTTATGAAATCGCTTAGCCGTTAATTGAGGCATTTCCAAAATGAAAGCAAAATGAAAGTATTAAGTGAAGTGTGGTATAGGTTGTGTTAAATTTGTGGATATAGACTCTATACTAAGGGAATATCTTATCGAGGTAATCATATTTCTTTTGGTAATATGCTCTTCGAGGCACTTGAACACCCTTTAGTTCCATCTCTGACAAATAGAGAGCGGGACAGCGTTTAAGAGTAAGGGGAAAAGATCTAAAAAAAAGATCTTTTCCTAAAGTCGCTTTCCTTCACTTAATATCATACTTCGTCTCCAATGAATCCATTATTACTACCTTGTTTGTTGTGCCAAAAGGAACTAAAGAAGCGGTACTTTGCAAAATCCCTCTCTCTTTATTGGTCGAAAATCCCTTTTTTGTGTTTTCATCTTACCGATATAGAAAATAGTCCCGAGGATCGGATCACAGAGTGCCTAGCTGTGTGCGGATATCGGGACTCTTAGGATTTCATTTCTTTCGCGAACAAAAAGGGCTTTCATAGGTTTCCGACATTAAAATAAGCTTCAACGGAGGAGTGCTTTTATTGGTCGTTGTTTTGTTTTCTAATGTCTTTGTTGTGTGTAAGCTTCCTATTTGATGTATTCCCATATATGACTATTAATGAATAAAAGTGTTGGTCTTCTTTGCATAACATCATCTTCAACCAACCTCCATCGTACTTTCGGTGCGACCACTAAAGAATTGCTTATACACTAAGAAGTGCTTATATCGTTTACTAAAAGTGACTTTCATTCATTATCATTAGTCCTACCTTGTGTTGGGAGTGAAGAAATTCTATGAAACAGATCTTTAGCATTCTCTTATTTATTACACAGTAATCACTATTTGAAGTAGTCACCTTCCATATTCTTTTGACTTGTCCACAATCCTACATAAGCTTGATACTCTTATTATTCATTCGAAAATATTTAAAAGTTTCGTTCTTCGTTCCGTCGTCGATCAATCTATCACTCAATCACGAACCGCTCTGTCATTGTCGATTTTTGGCTGTCTGATCACACTACGATACGAATACGTGTGATTATAGCGTCCTCCTCTGGAAGGGTACCCTCTTGGTATGTAGGATCAATTGGTCACTTAATTTCATGTAGAATCAGCATTTTCTATTCTATTTTTTTTTTATTCCCAGCCTTCTCTTTGCCATTTGGTGGTAGGATATGTCCTCATTACCTCTTTAAGGACATTTCATGTATTCTCCCATATGGACTAGGACTCACTTAGGATTTGCATATATTTTAATGAGATATTATTCATGTGTGGCTAAAGTAAGTGAACGAGGAGTTTAATACAATGTGCTCTATAATTGCCCAAGCGTATGGGCATGATAGTTCGTCCATTTGAAATTTTCTGCAACTGAATACTTCCTCTCCAAGTTCCATTATGTGTACCTTTTTCTCTTAAAAGCCACTATATATATACGCATAAAAATGTATACGTGAAAGAGGAGATTACTTTCTCAACCACATACGCATTAAGTGTCCAAATGATACACATTTTGATGGGTTGGAGGGTCTAAGAAAAAACACTTGAATTAAAAGTATCAAAATAAAAATTAAGCCCAAGTTTAGGGTTGGTGTTATGATTTGACTTTTTAGAAATGTCTATTAAATGAAAAATTCTCTATCCTTTAACATTTTCCAATTAAAAAACTTGAGCAATGCTTATGTATTTCCTTCTTGTATTTTAAAATTTGCTCTTCAGAAATAAAATTTCATATCAAGTCCTTTGGAGTGCAGCCCAAATTTGTGGTCCACTATTGAATCTCAACAAGTCTAATGTTCTTGAAGAGTCAATGCCAAGATCAGTTGTGAGCTATAAGATTTTTCAATGATTCACTAGCCAGAAGCTTATTGCAACTGAATACACACACAAGCATGCGTGAACATATGCATACTCATAGAGATTTGTGAATTGTCATTAATTAAATTAAACTAATGATAATTATTTATTTAAATAATTGAAGGCAACTGATGACTTAAAAAGTAAATTAGGAGGAGAAGGCTTGGGGGATGAATAGGCAGGGTATTTAGATAGGGGAATGAACGTGAGTCGTCTAATCATCGTTTATTTGTTCAAGCAGTTTGTTGTATTTCAGGAATTAAAACAAAAACTACACACAAAAAATGCTTAATATATATATGATAATAAGACAAATGATGGAATAGGTATAGACCGTAGGATCAAGTGACCCCACGACTACGATCATTTGTGTTTGTTTTGAGTGACGCAGTACATGGATGGTGCTTCCTTAGATTTGATGACATGCCACCTCATTTTTGACGGAAAGGAACTCACACGAATTGCTGAGTGGTGACTAATTTGAGATTGAGTTTTGGGTCAGGTTAGAGTGGACTTTTGAAAGATTTAGTTTGATTTTCAAAGAAATAAATTGGGCCAAGTGAAGGTAATTTGGAATGAGATAATTACATGGGGTGATTATTGTAGAATTTAAATATAACATTAACTATTTAATAATAATAACCTAATTATTATGAAGTATACTAAATCGAAAATATCCTCCATCCCTTCTTTAGCCTAATTAAACTTTTCTTTCTTCATTCTTTTTCTTGAAATTTCCCACTTAGTTCAATATTTCCTCTCCAAATAAAAATATCATCGTATATTTTTAAATGTTATTAAGTCATATTTAGATTTTTGATATTGAGTTAATTATTACATTGAGTTTATGTTGAGTGCATTTTTACATGTAATTTATTTTGTATTTATAATGTATCACATATAATTTATTTTGTATTTGTAATGTATTTAAAACTCAATTTAATGTATACACTTAATTATTATCTCCATTTTTTCTTGTATTTTCTGTATGAGCGGTTAACTTTCATGCATAATAATAGATCAATTATTTTGTATACTAGCTCTGTCGAACCTCACTTTGCATATGTTGAGGTTTTAACGCTATTATCATACTATTTGTTCTTTGCTTATTTTCCTTGTATGGCTTGAGTTAACTTTTATATATCTTATTGTCTCATTATTTATATTTTTAATGTATTAGAACTCTCTTTGATGTGTATTAGATAGTATATTTGTATAATAAGCGAGATTTCATCAAATATAGCAAAGCAAAATTTCATACTCCCTCTCGTGTAACTAATTAATAGATATATACATTTTATTATTTGATTTTGTATTTATCCAAAAGTTACATAATTGAATTTTATCAAATATATCAAAATAGAAAAATTATTCTTCCAATATTTTAGCCTAATTAATAGGTATATATATTTACTCTTTGCTTTTGTATTTATCCAAGAGTCTCTCTTAATTTAACCTTGCATTACATTAGGGATGAATTAATAGAGGGACTCTTCCCATTTTGAATTTTTTTAATTTTTTTAATTTTTTTAATTTTTTTAATTTTTTTAATTTTTTTATCTTTTTTGATTTTTTTAATATTTTTAATTTATTAAATTTAATTATTTGAATCAAAAAATGCTAATGGTATTGAATGAGTTATAGATTTTATGAATTCCATAATGGTATAAGTTTTTTTAAACCAAATTATCAGTTGTATAATAGTTTAGAATTTTTCTCTTAACGTATTAATCTACGGTCCGATAGTAATAATTAAATTATAATTTTAAAAAATTAATTAGTAATTTAATAATGTAAAATTGATTAAAGACTTGAATTTATGTTTCTAAATTTCTGGGCTTAATTTACATGTTTGCTTTGTTATATTAATGGTTGCATATTGAATAACGAATATTAATAATATTTAGGTTTCCGATACTCTTTTATTGAGAACTTCTGAATATGCATATTTAACTTGAATACAAATGTATATTTAGGTTGACATATTGAAATTTGAATATTATATTATTAGCTTTATTAAGATTTCAGTATTTATTTTTATTTGAAAATATTGTAAATCACGAAAATCTCTTAGTTTGAGGTATGCCTATTGCACTGTTCTTAGGACTCTTTGACCCGGTGTAGAGTGTATCCCTCAGATTCATAGCCTCTTCTAGTATAAACTAGGAGTCGAATCGACAAAAAACATGTTGATAAGAAAATCGGCAACTCAAAACATAGGAAGAATATTTTTTTCTTTTTCTCTCTGGTCTTGTCGAAGGAAGAAGACTTATTTCTTTTTCTTGTCTTGTCTAGAAAGACTACAATATACGGGAAGAATAATATAAATTATATGGTCAAAGAATACTAATAACAAATTAATTCTCATGATGTATCATAGGTTATAAAGATTAATGGGTATAAGGGGAGTTATAATCTATTAAATTGGTCAAGAAGTTATGCAACAACCATATTAATCATTAATGAATGTCTTTAAAATGATAATATAATTATCAGTACCTGTGAAATGTAAAAAGTACATATTATAAAATAATAATTCTATTGAATATTAAAATAATTGTTTTTCCAACAATCCCCACATATATCAAAAGAATATTACGGAATAAAATAAGAGTTTTGCTGGATTTTCTCATATAGGAGTATAATGCGTCAAATTTAGTGTCGTAGACTATGAATCGGACCTAGATAAATTAGTTTAACTTCTGAACAATTGGTGAAGTTTAAGAACTTCTATGAACCAAGAATTCTTTGTTAAGCTAAGAGTCTTATTCTCACATTATACCACACAATCCTTTGTCGTTATATCGTGGTTTTGCGCTAAGAGGCCATGGTGTGTTACAGTATTCATGAGTGCTCTAGAAATGTCACAATTTCATAGAAAGCGGCACCACTCCACACTCATATAGATCCCATCCAAGTGTATTTTGAGCAATACACCACCTATAAGGGATATGGTGATGGATTAGAGTTTACAACTCAACCTCACTTTCTTTACAGAAATTTACCTTTGTACACATACCATAATAGATCACGAGATAGAGACAAAATTTTATAGTGCATAAGATCAAACAACGACTTGTTATTACCCATATGAACCTACTTCATGGAATCTCCAATCACATAGGTTGGGTTACCATCATGTTTGATCTACAATTTGACAAATGTCTTATTCTCATTGAAGCTTCATTTATGAATTTTCTTCTCAAATGTTTAGTCAGAGGATTAGCCAAATTTACTTCTGACATCACATAATTTATGAATATAATTTCATCTCTTAACAATCATTTAACTACATTATGTCTCAAACATATGAATCTATTGCCATTGAAAATTTACTTTTTCACTACAGTTATCTTGCCCTAGCAACCACAATATATAAACATGTTATTTTATCTCAACATCAATACTTGCTAAGAAGTTTCTTAGCCTCATTATTAGTCAACTCCAAAGCCACAAATTCAAAATTCATAATTGATTACAATATGGTTTGTTTACTTTGATTTCATGTTATTACACCACCAAGGTAAACACATAACCACATATGGATTTTAAGATCAACTTGGCATCACTTGTATCTCTCTAGTACAACAAGTTTTAACCCATTGTAGCACTTTTATCGGTTGTTCTTTTTCAAGTATTACACTAAGAGAAAAAAATAACATAATAATATATTTTACAATTATTATAAACAAGAAAAGTATAAAATCATCCTTGTAATTTTTGTTTTCAAATCCTCATTTCAAAATTATATTGAACAACAAGACAACATAAAATATTGCTCCACCATTTTCAAAGAAAATACATTCTCAAAAAAATTTTATTTCTCAAATCAGATAGCACAAACATAACAAGTCAACCCCACACTTTCAAATATTTTAGTTCAAGGGAATAATTTTTCACAGATCATAAAAAATTGATTCGGTTTCTTGTAAATAAGGTTTCTAATTTATCTTGCAAGTATATAATATAGTTTCTTCCCACCCAGTTGTGAGTGCATAGATTTAACAAACATACATTTCACATTATTTCTTATACAAAATTTATTTTCCTCTTGACTATTCTATTTAATTCAGAGTGAGTAAGGAGGGCAACACAAAAATATTCATTACTTTTCACAAAATTATTAAGTAAAATAAATTCATCTATATTAAATATCTACTCATTTATCTTTTTTTATACAGCGATTTTTACTTAATATTGAATTCTCATAATATAAAATAAACTAATTTATTAAAATTTTAACATCATAGCAAATCAAAGAGTTATCATTCAAACTACCAACATTTCATCTATGACTAAAGACATTTAGCACAACTAAATCATAGTTATAATATTCATAGCCAACAAACATATTGTTCTTAATTAAAACAATCAAAACATTCTCAAAAGTATATATTTTTCCTTCCTCCAACATTTTCTAATAAATCCATATCAACCAAAATGGTTTAAATATTAGAAACATAGCTTCGATTAAAGCAATATCTTTCAAATGTGAGTTTGAAGAATTAATTTTCTTTTTTTCAAGAACATTAGTAGTTCTTCATTCACTAAAATAATTATTTCTCCTCCGTTGACTTGAAATTGTAAGCCACAAATTATATTTATTCCACACACAAAGCCTATCACCCAGTCACTCATACTGATCATAAATATTCACTTGAGAAATGATCACAATAATAATTTTATCTGCTTCATCCAAAATAATTTTAACTTAGCAGAATTGTCAACTTTCCCAACTCATCTCTCAAAGATTTTACTATAGGATGTAACCATGTTTCTCAAAAAATACAATAAATATATAAGCATGCCCACATACCAAATAATTCCATTATATGCATAAATAGTCACTGTACTCACGACCATAATCATTTACCCGCTGATTTTCACTTTCTTCTTGTTCATTGATTACAATATCCCCACGCTGCCTCGTGCCGAAATCGAGTCGCCCAGCTACTGCATCGAGAAGTGTAGATTTGCCAGAGCCAAAAGGACCCATTACAGCCAATAGCTCACTTAGCCGAGTATATTCCTCACACACCTTCAAGTATGCTTTTTCTGCCATATTTACTAGTGAAACAGTCATCCCCAAGTCATTCCATGTCAAGTAAACACCTCCATTCTTTAACTTCTTTTTTTTCCAGAACAATTTGAAGGGAGACCGCTATCCATACCTATATTTTTTCTTTCCGTAATTTATAAAGAAATATCCTTAAGATTGTTGGAAAATATTGTAAATCGCGGAAATCTCGTAGCTTGAGGCATGCCTATGACAATTGTCGCCAAAACCATTCACCCGATGTAGGTGTATCCCCGAGGATTTAACAAGTTCTTCTAGTATAAAAACTAGAAGCGAGAATGTATTATATTGATAAGAAAAATCCAGCAACTCAAATATAGGAAGAATATTTTCTTTTCTCTCTTGTCTTGTCTCAAGGAAGAAGACTTATTTCTTTTTCTCTTGTCTTGTCTCAAAGAAGAAGGCTACAATATACAGGAAGAATAATATAAATTATATGGTCAAAGAATACTAATAACAAATTAATTCTCGTAATGTATCATAGGTTACAAAGATTAATGGGTATAAAAATTATAATCTATTAAAATGGGTCAAGAAGGTTATGCAATAGCCATATTAATCATAATGAATGTCTTTAAGGCTATTCAATATGGCATTAATTGCCTCTTGAAATGTAAAAGTAAATATTAGAAAATAATAATTCTATTTGAGATATTAAAATAATTGTTTTTCCAACAACTTTAATAATTTTTCAATGGTTAAATTGATAATCTAAACTGCTTAACAATTAATAATGATATACCTAATAGCAGATATCTTAGCGGTTTAGTATATCTACCACAAATTAATAGGTCAAATCGATAGCATTTAAATCGAATCAAACCACCCAATAAGCATTCGTAGTAGCCACTAACAATCTTTCGAAAAACATAAATCTTTTATGAGTAAGAAAAATAGGTAGTACTATTGGTTTAGTTCTTGTTCATTTTATCAAACTTCTTGATTTGAAAATTACAAATTCCTCTCTGTGCTTACTATTAAGAAGAAAAACAATTACATATATTGGCAACGGTTACTCAATAGTTAGAACAAAATAGTTTGTACAATATTATATACTATGTATAATGTGACTACAAGGTATATATAGAAATATTTAGTAACATTTCCATTCCACCAAGTATGAGAACTACAACAACTGATCATTATTAACAGTTCTAAAACGAATCATATCTGATTATTTAATCATAATCTTTATTAATTCAAACTGATGTACTTTCTAAGAATTGAACTAAATTCAAATGATGATTTACCTTTTAGAATAAAAGGATTGTAAGTATGTGGTCGACTTTGTCCATTTTTCTTTTATGCTAAAATATTTGATTTCTAACAAATTTGAATACTTAGATCAATCACATAGAATAATTAATTAATGTTTTAACTTCGTGGGGTTCGTCCAAGTCGGTTTCCGGTCAACAAAATGCCCTTTTCGGTGATTTGAGTTAGTTGATAGAAAATAATTATAAGTTTGGTGATTTTATTAATAATTAAAATAAAAGATAAGTAATTTTACTATACATTTCAATAAGTTGAGTGAGCATTTAGAAATTTACTCCTTAGATTCATCATCATTGCTGCCTAAGAATACTTTTGACGGATCTTGAGAGCTTTTTGGGAGTTTTTTGGCAAATTAACTTTTTTTTTCATCTTTTGAGTTTGCGTTATATGGCTCGATGAAGGAGTAAAACTTAGAAACTTAGACACAACTACACATGACATATAGAAAAGTATAGAGAGTTTTGAACTATCTGGCATTAGCCCTCAGGAAAATTCTGGTTTATCAAAAAGAATTAAGTTTGAGAGTTAAAAGTAAATTAGGGTATTAAACTATCAAATATATGTTAAATTATTTGTTGAATGTTATCTAAAAGACTGCAAATTATGTTTTAGTAGGTATTGGGATATATAACACATTGCGTGTCCAGACCTCCTTCTCCTTCATGTTTTATTTGGCTTAGCGTTTCTTATAGTACAACTTGATGGAGCATAGACGATGAAATACTATGCATGTGTTTTGATGATTTGACAAACTGATGAGCGACAAAAGGTTCCTTCGTCTCAAAGATCCAACCTTCTATTGCCAAAGCGGTGCCACAAGCGTAAAACTCTTTTGTCCACCGTGCGACGGGGTGTTGTGTTCCCAACTCTTTTATCCAACGAGTTCAAAGAAGTTCATCTCTCTCAAAGTCCTCTCACACATATTGAACATCATAAGATGCAAACCTAATGGAACTAGATACGAGGGACCTTGTGAGGGACCAGGTAGGTTGTTGTTCCCTATTCTCGAAGTCAACCTTTACAGTTTGTAAAAGCTATTTTACAGGCACACTTGCTATATACTGACAAAGCCACGCGCGATGTGAGCTGCTACTATCCTAACTCTAATGCCAATTGTTAGTTTGCGTGACTCAATGAACAATATAGAGAACCGGTCCATCACCTAATAAGAGCTAGGATAGTAGCGTCTGCTATTGTATTATTGGCTTTCTAACGTAGTGGTAGTGGCTCAACTGTAAAATAACTTTTATAGGCTATAGTAACTCGAAAGACAGGGAATAACCTTCTTGGTCCCTCACCGGGATCCCTCGTCTTGGCTTTCATCGGTTTTGTATCTTGTGATGTTCAATACGTGAGAGGACTTTGAAGAGATAGTCTTTGGCTTGTTGGAAAAGTTAGGTTGCTGATTGCGATCTTGTAGTGATAAGCTGCCGGTTGTGGCGGCAGCTACAACTGTGAGTTGACTTTAGTTGCTGTTGCTCATTAGGTGTCATCGGGATTTTATCAAATCATCAAACACATGCATAGTACTTCAATGTCTATGCTTCTATCAATTTCCCTTTTTGATGGCAAACTCATGAACTAAGTTTCCCCGACAAAGCGGATTCTCATATAGCACATAAACCAAGTTCTCGCAAATGCATAGTGCTTCAATGTCTATTCTCCATCAATAAGCATCGGATCACGGTTCCTCGGCAAGTTTGTTAAATCATCAAAATAAGACATAGTAGTTCGGTGTCTATGCTTCATCCACGGCCCTTCCTTTATCATTATATGAATGTGACTTTGTCTTTTGGAACTAGAAAATTACTTGTATGACAAATTTTTTCTTTCTTACCATTGGGATATATGAAGAGAAAATCCATATTTTAGTGGGCTTTTAAAATGAAGGATATTACATACTTCCAAATTATATGTGAGATACATGCCATATATATGATTATGGTATACTATGGAGCATTAAGGAGGTACGACGTAATAGGCACATACATACATACATACATACATACATACATACATACATACATACATACATACATACATACATACATACATACATATATATATATATATATATATATATATACTACTAATAATAATATATATGATTATGATATACTATATGGAGCATTAAGAAGGTACCTACGTATATAAATACATACATATATATACACATACATAATGGACATATGTTCGGTAAACTCTTCTATGTATATATCTTGGTATAAGATGAGTGCTGAGGAAAGCTGAATGTGTATTATCTCTCGCTTAGGAGGAATTTGAATGTGTCATCAAGTGCCATGGAAAAAATGAAGTGCCACACCCAAACATTGATACTCCTTTCCATAGTGCCTTGGTGTTGCGGTGTTGTTCTTGTTTTATTTCTCCTAAAGTAAAGTGTATATTATGTCGTTCACCGTAAGATTGGTTCCTTGATCTTCAAGAAAGTTATATTGTTCTTGTTTACTTTCTTCTAAAGGGAACTTATTTGCCCAAATATGTGTGCTTAATTATATTCGTATTTACATGGTATGACCAACATTTTGTTGAGGTTGCAGAATTATCTAAAGTTGTCGTGCATGTAACATCAAATTCTAGCCAAACCACTAAACATATGCATGAAACATATGGACACAGAATAATTAGTGGTACTTATTCATTAAGTTTTGTCTTGAGAATTGAGAACATTTTAGATAGACTATTAAGAAAATAAATCCAATATTTGATTTCTTGTCAAGTGTTATCGTATTCAAATTTTCAATAAGCGAGGTGCTTGAAAGTCACATCTAAAATGCCCAATTCCACACTTACTATTTGATACCCAGGAGAGAAATCGAATGGTTAGTAGTTAATCTAGGAGCAAAGCTTGAAGAAGATAATAGTCAATGCGGGAAAATGCAGGTCTTTAGCTAGACAAAATTATAGATGAAGAAGAGAAGATAGATCTTATTTCATCCAAAGTAATCCATGTACAACTATACCCCATACTTATACACAATGGAATGAACCAACTAAATGGGCTAACTAATATGTAAAAAGTGTTAACTAACTCTTGTGAGAGCGATGCCAACTAACTGTGAACTATTAACTATATCTAACAAATTTCAACAATTATAACTAACATTTGAAACCATACACCTCTAGTGAAATTCATCATCCTATCTATTCATACGTGCATCAATACCCCCTGAATGAATACCAACCTTGTCCTCAAGGCTAAAAAGAAGAAAATTTGAGTTAATTCACTAAGGAACTCCCAAGTAACTTTTGGAGTAGCGTCGATGCCGCTCCATTTGACAGCACTTGATGAGCGACCTTGTTGCCATTCTTGACCATTCTCCTCTCCCGCCTGAGATTCGAGGGAATGGGAAATAGGAAATGGAAAATTGCGAGAACTAGAAGACGATTAAAGCTTTGGGGACTCCATGGCAATTAACAATTGGGATACATAGAAGGTGTGATGAATGAGAACACCAACAAGCAATAATAACTTGTATATAACTTCACCAACCCCTTGATCAAATAGTAAGGCCCAAGGTACTTGTTGCCAACTTGTTAAAGGGTCTAGAAGTTTGCAAAAACCCATCGTAAGTTTGCGGCTTTAAAACCACGTCTCCTATACACAAACTTCCCCTGCTCCGTCATGTTTGTTGTCCATATTGAGCTCTAGATAGGTGGAATTTAAGCAAGGAAATGACAACTTCCTAGTCTCCAAGGACTTGTCATCCATCTTGGTATATGTAATACTTGAAAGCCTAGATCGGATCGAGGGTTGAAACAGAAACGAGAATTTTATGTACATCGGATCACAAGATGAGTCGTCCGATGACCGTGAGGTGCACCACGAGTCGTTAAGTGACTTGTGGGGAAGTAGGATGGACTTGGTTAGATTTCCAGGCCAAGGAGTTGACTACGTGAGAAGCCACGATGCGTGGTCGGGACCACCAGTCGTTAAGTCTCTCATGGTCAGTGGTGGGTTTTAACGGTGAAGAGTTTGGATAGTGCAGGCCATGACTTGGTCACCACGAGTCGCGGGGTACACCATGATAAGGGCATATTTATATGCCCAAGTGATACTCAAATGCATCGTTTTTGCCTTGTTTATCCAACAATGTTTGTACATTCTTATGTAAATTGTAGGAAAGTGTGAATTTATACTAACCAACATGATTAGAGTTGTTTTGCAGGAAAAACGTACTTTTTATGGAAGCTAAGATGCATGTAAGGAGGAATGAGATGGACTCGGGAGCGAGTAAGGCATTGTCGAGAGAAGCAAAAAGAAATAAGAGGCTCCCGCGATGGAGGGCTGTGACACTTGTTGCCATCGGGGATGCATTGTCAGGGAGATTTAATTTCAAGGATTTACAGAGAGGGTCGCGATAGATGGTGCTTGCGTTGGATTTAATTACATGGATGTATTTCGGTGAAGGTGCGCGTTTGCACCATGGCACGGTGGGCATGCTCTGCGTTGCATACCGTGCCACGTTAGGGACAGTACGTGGACGGCCAAATTCAGAGAGCCTCTGCGTTTGCACCGTGTCACGGAGGCGGTGCTCCGTGATGATGATGCACACTGTGACACGTTGCTTGTTATTCCCCGGAAAAAATTCTCACCAGTATAAATAGAACACTTAGGTTCATTTTTAATTATTACGACTTGGTGGAGCAGAACGTGGGTTCTGAGCGGTTGAGGGAAAAGAAAATCTTAGGGTTTCTCTATCTCTTTATCCTTTCTTTCAATTGTTTGTAGGATTTACACTCATTTAACGATGTTTAATCCACAAATGAGTGGTTAATTTCACTTCTTGTTGAGGTTAGGAACAATTGTATTGAAATGTAATTGTTGATCAGTTGGGTTTTTTTATCTTTTCTTTCACGGTTGTTCTATTAATTCTTGTTCTTCTGCATTGATATGTCGGCCAATGTTAATGTATATCTAAAAAGTCGATTTCACTCGAGAGAGCATGGCTTGGAAGAAGTTGTGAATTAATAGGATATGATCTGTTCTTTGTTTGGGAAAATTGAGAATTGATTTACCTTCGGGATGAAATATGCACGAGAAAGTCGTAGTCAAGTGTGGAATCGGTTTGTGTGGCTAGAACATGAATTTCTTCTTATCAAAGACATGTAGGCGGAAGGTTCATGATTCTTAAGTTGGGTTAAATACGAGTTTTTAATCCATAGGCATGAGATGTAGACTAGAAACCGGAAAAGATAAACCATGTATATCGATATTTAATTTCTCTACATGTTAGTTTAGCCTCAGTCATGCTCACATTCATGTGAACTCACTTGTATATTTATCTTAGGCGTAGTATAAAATTAGATAACAAAATATAAAAACTTTTCTTCACCTTGTTGTCTTCATTTTAGAGTTACGGTAAATTGACACTTAATTGATTTTGCCCGTAGTCCGATCCTGTGGGATCGATACTTGGCTTACTTGAGCCTTACTACTTGTTCGACCCGTGCACTTGTGTTAGTCATCCCAGAACCCAGTAGGAACAAGTTTTTGGCCTATCCGATCCACGTGGGATCGATACTTGGCTTACTTGAGCCACTTACTACTTGTTCGACCACGTGCACTTGCGTGTTAGTCATCGGGCAGTAGAACAAGTTTGGCCGCCGTTGCCGGGGACGCAGTGGCGAAATTATAATTTTCTTAAAGTGTTAGTTTGCTATTTCTTTATTTAAGTGTTGAAAACTTGGTCTTAGCTTGTATTTTGCAGATAACGAGAGTACGGTGAACAACGGCAAGAGACAAAGAAATTTGGTGGATCCATCCTTAGAGTAGGAAAGACAATTCCATCGCCAACGGAAAGCTCTAGAGAAGAGAAAAGTTTGCGGTTGCTCGAGACAAACAATCACGGGCAAGCATGAGAATCCACCACTTGTGCGGCGGTGTTAGTGCCGAGGAAATGGCGGCTAGGCCGGTTCGCGATGTGGCAATCCCACATGCTAGCAATGTCACATCTAGAATTCGCAAACTGAGCAGAGAGGGAGGTTCGAGCTTAAAAGAACATGGTGAAGTTGCTGCACACAAGCGGGTAAGTTCATAGGTCTCCCTCACGAGGATCACAACAACATCTTCCAAAATTTTTTGGAGATAAGTGACACTTACATTCCGTTGGAGTGTCAGCAGTTATGTCGAGCTTACATTGTTCCCATTTTCACTTTTTAGGAGAAGCCAAAAAGGTGGTTGAAAAAGTTGAGCCACCAAATTCTATAACCACATGGGATGATCTAGAAAAGAAGTTCTTGATCCGGTTCTTTCCTTCCGGTAAAGAAAACGGCAAGACTTAGAAGTCAAATTCTAAGTTTTAAACAAGAGGGGAGAAATCTATATCAAGCAGGAAAGATTCAAATCGCTATTGCGTGATTGTCCTCATCACCACCAATCCAATGATGTGCTGGTGCACACTTTTATAGAATGTTTGGAACCCCACACAAAAATCTTGTTGGACTCTCTTGGTGGGGACAAGCATTAGAAAAGACTTATGATATTGTATGCTTTGTTAAATCATATTTCGCGAGGAAATCAGGAGTGGAATGCGGACTCGTCAAGGGAGGAGCAAGGAAAGAAGCTGGAGTCTTAGAAGTGGATGGTTTTACAGCTATCGCTGCACGAGATAGGCTGCTGCGGGGAATCAACTCAACACCCACTTCGGTAACATGAGCATGAATCGAGTCCAAGCCCCGAGTGAATGCGGTGCAACGAGATTTGGTTAGTGTGCGGGAGTAATGAACCTCGGTAGTGTTGTGGAAAATCACGACTCGGTGAACTTTGTCGGCAATGCACAAAAGGAATAATCACCAACGATATGACTACAATTCTAAGCAGAATCACACAATTTCTCTTGGGGTAGCAACACAACCATCGGGGCAAAGTTCGAGTCAGGGGTGCAAAGGAATCAAGGAGGGGGCGACGGGAGCCCTATCGGTCTCGGTACGAAACAACAATGCCCCTCCTCCACCACCATCACCCGCGTTGAGGAGATGTTCAAGACGATATCTAACCAAGCTCAATTGCGGGCGACTATGTTAAATTGGCGGCCGAGTCAAAATGTCAGGTTAGCTACCAAAGCTATTTGAGTATCGGTTTGGGCGGTTTGCGGGCCCAAAACACCGGGCCTAGAGGAGGACTTCCAGCGACACAGACCCCAACCCCCAGCGGTGAATGCGGTGACCACAAGGAGTGGTTTGCGGCTTAAGGAGGTGGAGACAGGAAAGACCACCTCGGCGGTGGGAGCGGCCGAAACGGAGGGCAAAGGAAGTGATGAGAGGGGAAGAACAAGGATCTTGGGTGAAGGAGCCTCCGTTCCCTCAACGATTAAAGAAACACAAGGAGGGGCGTGTTTCAAAAAGTTCATGGAGTTGCTACTTGGTACACATTAACTTACCTCTTGTTGTTGTTTTGTAGGGAGTGCCAAAGTCGCAAAGTACATAAGGACATCGTGGCGAACAAGCGGCGGGCGATGTATGCCATGGTGGCTCTTACGGAGGAGTGCACCTTTCCCGGATACGAGAGCCGATTGCCTACAAAGCTCAAAGACCCTGGGAGCTTTACAGTTCAATTAACAATCGAGTAGTATCCCGACTTGCGGATTATGTGATTTGGGAGCGAGCATTAACTTGATGCCGACCTCGGTATTCAAGTTGGGGCTAGTGAGTCCTAGACCAACAACGGTGATCTTGCAACTCGCGGATCTTTCCTTGTAAAGACCAGACGGTATTGTGGAGGGCGTCTTGGTGCAAGTCGGCTCCCGGTGATCTTCGGTAGATTTCATTGTCTTTGGACTTCGAGCCGAGACGGCGAAGTCCCATTTATTTGGGGCGTTCTTTCTTGGCTATCGGGAAAGCATTGATAGATGTAGGCTTGAGGGCAGCTCACGATGCGAGCTTACAGACAAGGTGGAAGTGTTCGATGTGTACAAGGCCACCAAGCTCCGTGAGTGTGCGAGGAACTCTCGTGATCGGTGTGCTTGAGCAGGGACGTCTTTTGCCTCGAGAACGTGAGTCTCGAGAGTTAATGGAGACGACCCACGACGGTAAGCTTGACAGGGTGAGGACGGGTTCGTGAACGTCTTGCCGTCACTAGGGCGGGAATGAGCTTAAATGACGTCGAGCGCGACGGTAAACGGTATTTGCATAGGAGGCAACTAGTGAATTTATTGTTTTTTATGATTGTACGAGATAAACTTAAAAAAAAGAAAAAAAGAAAAAATAAAAAAAATATGTGTAAATATAAAAATAAAATATTGTGTTGTATTTTCAAACCTTGTGATTCTAAACAATTTCTTGTTGTAAGATAATTTCAGGTTGATCGGAGGGAAAAATGCAAAAGAATCACAAAGGAGAAAAACGAGTAAGAAAAAAATAAAAAAAGTGGCAAAACGGTGAGCACGCGTCGCTCAGGTGTCACGGAGGAGAGACCACCGCGTTACCCTCCCAAGTGACACGTTGAAAGCTGAGTGGAATTTTTACAAATTCGAAATTCCATGCCTTGATAGCTCAGTGTCACGAGTGATGCTCCGCGTTACCCACGTGACACGTTGAGGTGTTACGCCGCGTCGGGTCACGCCGGGTCACCGGGTAACCGCGCGAAATTCCCCACACTTTTAACCCCTATTTCCCTTATTTTCTCTCATTTTCATCCTCCGCGACACCCCTCCCAAAAATTCCCTCTCCTCAACGTGTCACGGACCTAGGTGCAAATTTTCATCAAGTTTTCTTCCATTCTTCGAATTAAAGGTATGTTCATCAACTCTATCTCAATTTTAGTTGAATTTTCGATTTTGAGCATGAGGTATGAGTAACCATACCCTATGTATAAATTGAGCTTAAATTCATTTATGTTATTGTTGATTGATGTTCGTAACTCTCATTTGTGATTGTATGAACCGATAAAACATGAGCTTGATCGAATTTGTGAAAAATTATAGCTAGGGCTTGAATTTGAACATGAAAAAAGAGAAAACTAGTTGAATTGTAAATTCTTGTTGGTTTGAGTATGTTGGGGCAGATGAGTTGGTCGTGTTCTATGTAATATGCTAAAAGACCGACAAATTTTTTGGGAGTGAAGTGTAGCATACAAGAAATGGGTGGATGGCATAGGTTTGTATAGGTAAACGGTTTTTGTTTTTTTTCTTTTTCATTGCCAAGAATAACGTATATAAATTGTGATGTGTTAATATTGTGTTAGTTGTCACAAATCTGAGTAGTACAAATGAATTTACGCCGCCGAATTCTACGAATGCACAAGGCATGTTGTGTATGTTTTTGTTTGTTCTTTTTTTTTTTCTTGTTTTTGGTAAATTAGAAATACATGTGTTTTCAACTAGTAATCTTTGAGTGACTAAAGACTAAGTGTGGGGTGGCATAAGCAACAACCTTAGTCGAAGCTATTATATTTAATTTAGTGACATTGGAATTTATGCGCTTTATTTGACAGGAACAATGGCAAGCGGGCAAGACAAAGGAAAGGGCGCATCTACGTCGGGCGCGGAAGAAAAAAGGCTCGAGGTGAGAGCAGCCGGAGTCCCAACAGCACCCGGCCCAGTTTCCACGCGGCCATGTCTGAACCCGATGGGTGACGAAGGAAGGGAAGAAATGATACGCCAAAGCACAAGGAAAACAAGTACTTCCTGAAAGGAGCATATTGCAAAGGAGCCACTTAGCCTGAGGGAGTTCCCCCGCATTGGCCTGCCTTTGGATTGACAACTGAAATTTCAACGCTTCATTTTAAGAGCCGAGGTGTCACTTGATTCGGGAGTTCTATGCAAATTGGAACCGACGCTCATGATCACACCATCAAAATAAGGGGCGATTTTCACCCTTGAGCCTCATCACTGAATGCCATATTGGGGGCGCGAGAACATTGACACCCATGTACTCACGGGCCAGTTGAATATCAGCTCCACCATATGCGGATATCGGACGCACATTGTGTCAGGCCCGTTCGCAGCTTATTGGAGCGAGCATAAGGAGAGGGCTACCATCGACATTGCCTACTCATATGAGCAGGAAGCGGGGATACGGGTGAAGATGGTTTGTTCTGCTTGATTTGGGGGTGCACGCAGCGGATGTCACACGGGATTGTGTATGCCTGGTGTATGCCACGATGAAAGCAGAGATAATGTTCGGGCGGTGATTATATCCGCCATGAATAGAGCGCTTGCATAAAAGACACAGTACGGGTTTTGGCGGTCTTCTTCTGCGGGTCTGAGGGCACAGATGTGGAGGAAGAATTACCCAGACTATATCCCGCGAGATGGAGAGGCGTGTCGTGGGCGTCTACACAAGAGCAGGCACGGAAACACCATTGGGCAGTTCTTACACTAGCCGGCGACATGCTCGGGATGATCGATTACATGGCCGCATGTTCGGGATGCAGATGCTCATTGCGCATAGGCGGAGCCGGCAACGAAGAGGAGGCTGCGGCCAGCTCGACCCTAGACTACCCTTTAAACCCAGCGCGGGAGCTCTATGTCGTGTGGGCCCGGCTTTTGTGGAGCCCGTGGATGACAATGTCCCAGCAGTGAGACACGTCGCGAGATTCCGATGTTGAGCGGGAGAGGGCAGCAGGGGAGATTCGAGCGTGGGAGACGAGGCGACACCGACGAAGAAGTGGAATACTTTGATTAATCGAGTCTCACGACCCACTTTTGTGCTTTGCTAAATTGATGAACACTTGGGACAGTGTTCGGTTTTAAGTGTGGGTGAGTAGTTAGGTGGTATTGTTTTGTCTTGATTTGTGTATATTCATGTTTGTTGTGTTGAAATGAAAATTTTGTGACCACTGTGATTTTTGTGTGGTATTTAAATGTGTAGATATCACTGGCTATTGTGTCTTTGTTGAATGCATTACTAGTGTGTAAATAGTTTTTGTCGAAATTATCGATATTTTTAAGAATTTTTATTAATTATTTTTATCATTGGGTTTCTCGGAGTTTGTTTTGGTTCTTTTACCGAGAAGAGTCCCATGGGCCGAAGTCGTAAATAGTGACCGCTCCCTATGATAAGATGGATGACAGCCCAGTGCCAAATGCGGTCGATAGGTGTAGCTTTTTATTTTCAATTTTGGTTTGTTTGGTTGTATCCCATGCATGTTGCTACTCTATGGCTACGAAATTCTTGACTGCGTGTTGGCCCATGATGTTTAGAATGCAAAAGTGGTGGTATGAAAGCATACCTTTTGTACATATGTAGTAAACAGGCCGAGAATTCGATTAGGTGTCAGTTGAGGCTTAATGTTGAATTCTTGTAGTCTTTGATTAAGAGTACGTGAATATTATGTCTTGAGTTGAGCATGCGCAGTGAGTGTCTAGCGAGGTTTCGTTCATTCCATGCTGTGTAAGTGTCTAGAACTTGCATGGTGTGTATACAAAAGCCTTGAAATGAAGTGTAATTATGAAAAAGATGTAGAGCGTTTCTTTGTTTAGCCTAAAGTTTTTTTCTTTTTCATACTCACCTTGAAGATTAAATCTAGTTAGCCCATTGAGCTTTAGCCTATTTTTCTTTTTGTCAAAAAGGTGTAAATCAAGCTTAACCCTTTCTTTTCGGTGGTAAACCTAATCCGAAGCTCTTAAGCGCTCAAGAAAAAAATAATTTTCCACGGTGTAAAGGAGTGAAATGGTGAAAAATAAAGGAAAAGCAAAGTGATGAAGAAGTAAAGAAAAGAAATTAGTGCATTGGCAGTTTAAAAAAAATGATGCATAACTAATGCGTGTGGTTAATTACGGGTGTGTGGTGTGCTTAAAAAGAAGTTGAAAAAAAAAAAAAATTATGCGCGACTTCAAGATGTGGAGAAGGAAGGAAGAAATTATCCTTGAATTTGTGATGGGATGTATGGAAAAAGCACTTAGGAGGCTGAATTTACTATTATTGGTTGTAGTATATACTAGTTGGTAACTTATATTACAACCCGTTAAGTCCCTACGTGATCCTACATCCACTGGCGTCATATATTATTGGAGTAAAACACTAGAGGCAAGCTTATAGTTCATGACACAATGCATGTGAATTCTTTTGGGAGAGAGAGTGAAATTGTGTGTATATACCTCGGCATGAAATGTTTTAGAGTTCATGTGATTAAAAGGAAACTCTTGTGTTGTGAGGGCACATGTTTGACGAAAGAGAATAAATTTGTGTCGGATATCTTGGTCAGCTAATTTGCATGAGTTTGCCGATATCGAGTCGATTCTTGATGTCTAGGAGATGCTTAATATATTTAATGTCATTTATAATGATTATACCATGCATGTTTCTTGATGATTTGTTATGTAAATAATCAAATTTACCGTAGCTCGGATTATAAATAAAGTAGCCATGATGGGGTGTCAATTGCATGAGGTGTAAGAATTATTGTTCGAGGGCGAACAAGATTTGAAGTGTGGGGTAGGTGATCAGGGCATATTTATATGCCCAAGTGATACTCAAATGCATCGTTTTTGCCTTGTTTATCCAACAATGTTTGTATATTCTCATGTAAATTGTAGGAAAGTGTGAATTTATACTAACCAACATGATTAGCGTTGTTTTTGCAGGAAGCATTACTTTTGCTCAGAAGCTAAGGTGCATGTTGGGAGGAATCGAAGATGGACTCGGGAGCGAGCAAGGCATTAGCCAAGAGAGAAGCAAGAAATAAAGAGGCTCAGCGATGGAGCCGTGACAGCTTGCCATCGCGGATGCATTACGTCGAGATTTAATTTCAAGTTTCCGAGAGAAAGGGTCACGGTCGTGCCGTAGCACGTTAGTTTAATTACATGGATCTTGACATTCCGGTGAAGGTGCGTGTTTGCAGGTGCTTGGCCCCAGGCATGCTCCGCGTTGCATGGCGTGCCACGTTGGGGACAACTACGGGCGACCAAATTCGAGAGAGCCTCCACGTTTGCAGGTGTCACCGGGGCCGGAGTGCTCGCGTGCACTCCGTGACACGTTACTTTTTATTCCGGGAAAAATTCTCACCGGTATAAATAGAGCACTTAGGTTCATTTTAATTATTCGACTTGGTGGGTAAGAACCGTGGGTTACGGGCGGTTGAGGGCGAAAATCTTGGGAGTTTTCTCCTATCTCTTTCTCCTTTCTTTCATTGTTTGTAGGATTTACACTCATTTAGATGTTTAATCCACAAATGAGTGGTTAATTTCACTTCTTCTTTGAGTTAGGAATAATTGTATTGAAATGTAATTGTTGATTAGTTGGTTTTTTTAATCTTTTCTTCCATGGTTGTTCATCATTCTTATTTCTTCTTGCATTGATATGGCCAATGTTAATGTATATCTAAAAAGTCGGTTTCACTCGAAGCATGGCTGAGATTGTGAATTAATAGGATATGATCTGTTCTTTGTTTGGGAAAATTGAGAATTGATTTACCTTCGGGATAGAAATATGCACCGAAAGTCGTATTAGTCAAGTGTGGAATCGGTTTGTGTGGCTAGAACATGAATTTCTTCTTATCACGAGACATGTAGGTGGAGGTTCATGATTCTTAAGTTGGGTTAAATACGAGTTTTGCAATCCATAGGCATAAGTTCGACTAGCAACCAGGAGAAAAGATAAACCATGTATATCGATATTTAATTTCTCTTACATATTCGTTTAGCCTCGGCATGCTCATTCATAGTTGAGACTCACTTGTATATTTATCTTAGGCGTAGTATAAAATTAGATAACAAAATATAAAAAGCTTTTCTTCACACTATTGTCTTCATTTTTAGAGTTACGGTAAATTGACACTTGAGAGGTGATTTTGCCTGTAGTCCGAGTCCTGTGGGATCGATACTTGGCTTACTTGAGCCACTTACTGCTTGTTGGCCACGTGCACTTGCGTGTAGTCATCCAGTTGCCGAACACGAGTCATGGTTTCCTCGTAGTAAACCTCGAGTATTATTCGAGTTATGTCTACATGACGGGCGGACGGCGAGTTGTCCCCCGAGACCACGATTCGTCTAGTCCCTCGTTGGGGCGCGAGGGTGTATTTTCCGTGAATTTATTAGGGATTTTTCATAATTTTAAGTTTTAAAGGCCTAAACTACGTCATTTTAAGATCGAGATAGGATTATTTTTAAGAGGGTATAACTCATTCAATGCTCCTCTCTATGCATGCAAAACTAGAAAGGTTCTAAGGGTGATCAAGGCTAAAATTGTCAATTCTTCTTCAATTTCCTTTGGGCATTCAAGAGGGCTGTAAAATCAACTTATCCAGGTATGTGAGGCTATGAATAGAGTTCCTTTCACTCTCATGCTCTAAATTCTCTCAATTCCATGAAATTCAATTCTAGATTCAAGTTTCATGATCTATGGGGTTTATCCCAATTCTTGTGAGTTTCTCTATGATCTATCAATGAGTAAATTCCTTTTATGTATCAAATCATGTTTCATGATCTATGGGAAAATTTTATAACTAGTTTTCATTATCAATCTATAGTTTCAAATTTAATTGAATTATGCTAACTAGCCACTTACTTCCTTGAAAAGCCAAGTTATGATTCCATTATGATATTGGATCTTATCAAGTCTAAAGTATGATTTATGATTTATTTAAGAATCCTCTTCAATAATTCATCATGGATCTATGAATATCAAGTATATACGTGTTTTACAAGTATGTATGAATTTCATGATTTATGCATTTATGACTCTTGGCCAAACTCATGGGCCCTTATTTATGGAAAATAATGTATTTCAAGTATGATCAAGTATATTATGTTGTAATTGATCATGAACTTCATGAATGATTTATGATTATGATATGAGCCTCATGTGCATATTTTTAGGCTTGATGGCTAGCACCAAGTAGACCCGGCATTCAAGTAACCAGTAGTCTCGAACTACGTGTCCTTTGTAGGTTTACATACATAAACGTTAATGTTATTGGATCCCCTTGATATCACATTATTCATGTCCCTTGCCTGGCAAGCCTGGATGACTCTACCCACTTGAGCGAGATAGTTGGAATACATGTAAACTCCCATCATGATGATATCGGTAATGGCGAGCCCTCCCATTGTTTCTCATGATTTATGTATGGTTATGTTATGTTACTTTGGCTCAAGATATCTTTTACAAAAGTTTTCTCTTATGATAATGTTTATGACTAGTTTGAATGATTTGAAAAACTTGAGCCCTTATGTTTTACCTTATGATATTTACTTTATGATCATGTTGTCCTGCTCTTATGAACTCTTATGGTCACTAACTAACCGTTTTTACATACCTTGCATACTCATTAAATTTTCAAAATGTGACACTTGCTCTCTATCATTATGTCATTTCATAATCTGGCTCTGTTCATTCAAGTTCGGCCCCGCCCGCTACTTACGAGATTCTCGAGTTCGCATCCCTCAGCTAGTGTTGGTAAGTCCTCATCCTTCGAGACGATCGATTGTGTAGTTATTTTCTTTGATTACATACTTATGTCGAGCTAGTTGGAGATGTTGTCCCTGCTCAGCTCATCGGTTATGTTAGAGGTTATTCGGACATTATGTAGAAACCAACTTGTTAGGAATTTGGGTTCGGTATTAACTTGATATGTATGCGAGACTTCCCACCATTATAAATGTTAGACTTCCACTCTATTTATGTTGAGTTTTAGACATCATGTTCATTCCTTGGAATTCGACTTGGAGCCTCTCGGGAGTTCTTTATCTGTGTCTCAATACGGGTCTATGTTCGGGTCATGACAAACATGGTATCAGGCCATTAGGTTTGAAGTGTCCTAGGGTGTCACAAAAGCCGCATTAAGTAGAAGTCTTTTCATGGTGTGAGGCACACCACACTTATGAAGAAGAGGCTATGAAACGTTTTAGAAAATGTTCCCTTCTTTTTATGATCTATAGTGGGATGGGGAAATGTCTCTCATCCTTCTAACTCATGTTATATGCACTTATAGAATCATGCCTCCTCATTGAGTTAATGAAAGAAGAAACAAAAATGGAAACTGCCACGAGAATGGCAATGGGGATGGGCACCAGTAGGCCCCACCAACCCAGAGACCATATGCTAGGCGAGGTTGCTCACGCAGCGAGTTTTAGGGCGGCCATACCGAGATGCTAGCTCGGGCTTTGACCGCTCAAGTCAACCAACGGTGGTTCGCATGTCCCCTAAGAATGGAAGTCGGCGGTAGCGAAAGTCGAGAGATTTTCGGATGAATCCTCACAGGAGTTCCTTGGGTCAAGGTGGATGAGGATCCACATGAGTTTATTTATGAAATCTTTGAAGATCACCTAGATTATGGGGTGACCGAGGAATAGTGCACAAATCTAGCCTCATATCGGTTGAAAGGGGTTAGGCACATGGTTCGAGCAATGGAAGGATAGTAGGGCCGGTTGGAGTAGGGCCCATTGGTTGGGATGAGTTCCACACCGCATTTACGGATTAGTTCATTCTTCGCGAGATGAGGGTGATTAAGGAAAATTTGAATTTGTGAACCTAAAGTAGGAGTAACATGATAGTCTAGGAGTATGCTTTGGAGTTCACCGCTTGTCCAAGTATGCCAAAGATGTGGTGGTTGATCGAGCTTGTGTGAGTCGGTTTGTGCATGGGTAGCGGACTACCTAGTCAAAGTTATGGACTACTATGTTCATCAGTACAATGACTTTCCTCAATTGGTGTTGTACGCCTTAGATAGAGCGTGCATTTGAGAGAGAGGAGGCCAAGAGGGATAGGACAGAGACGGTTATCGATTCTCTCGAATGGAGATCGGGATGCAAACATCGCCCGAGCGAGTCTCATCGAGGTCATTAGTTCCAGCGCCATCATCGACCAATGTACCATTCGGACCCAGGAGGTGATCAAAGGAGGCAGATCCCCAAGTGGGGGCTAGAGGAGCATGCGGACATAGCATACCTTTTCGGCTGTAGAAAGTGTAGCAAGAATCACAAAGGGAGTGTTTGATTGGAGTTGAGATATCTGTTTTGGGTGTGGTAGACCGGGCACGAGCAGGAGTGTCCATTGCCCCATGAGTGATGCTAGAGGCCGTGCTCGAAGCGACCGGTTCGCCAACATCCCCGGCCCGGCGGAGTGCGTCCACCGGTGCGAGTGGTGGCCGGCTACAGAGTAGGTTTTATGCCCTTGCATCCGGACGGGGAGTAGGAGACTTCACCAGATATGGTCACCGGTATATTCACAGTATTCCACTTTGATGTATACGCATTGTTAGATCCGGGGCTACCCTATCTTTTGTAACTCCCTATGTTATTAGTTGTTTTAAATTAGTCCCGAAATCCTCTTAGAACCCTTCTCGGTCTCTACTCTGTTGGTGATTTGAAGTGGTAGCTCGCGGGTATATGAAATTTCCACGTGCTATCCTTTAGAAAGTCACTTAGCAGATCTAGATCCTAGCCATGACAAGTTTTGATGTTATCTTTGAAATGGATTGGTTACATGCAGCTACACCTCAGAGTAAATTGTAGAACCCGTGTGGTAAAGTTTCAATTTCCGGAGTGAGCCGATCCTAGAATGGAAAGGTGTTACACCCTAGTAAGATTTCCGGCATCTAGATGGCCTATTCGCAGATTGGTTAAGCATATTTAGAGAAAGCCATACGTGCTAGAAAAAGGCAGGAAAGATCGGACGTAAAATCTGTTGAACCACCGCGGAAGGAACGTGGTAGAGCCCCCTCCGCGATGGCGCCGTGTCACGGAGCGGAGCCACCGCGTTATTTCCCAGTGACACATTGGGCTGTCTAGGCCCAAGTATATCAGCTTACTTCGGTTTATGATATAACATAGAAATTTCCGAGAAAATCGCGGCAAAACGAAGAGAGGCGAGGGTGATTAATATATCATCCAATTCTTATTTCAGCAACGTAGTCTAAACCTAAATTAACCTCGAATGCCAGAGGTATTTAGCGGCGGTATTCCTACGGGTTTGTTTCTTGAAATACGGCCGATGGTGTCTAGACTCTGGGACTAAGGTAGAAGAATTGCTCCAAACTAGTGTCTATGTGCTCCTAGCGTGAAGTGAATACTTCTCATACGGACCTACGAAAAATAGCAAGTTTTTATTGTCTTTCGATAAGCATAAGTTTAGGCTATAAATATATCGAAAGTGGCCAGTCCTTGAGTGTGTTGTATTTAGTACTAATTGATGTATATATGAATGCGGTTAGGAGAAATAGGCGGAGTGCGGCCGAGCCTCGTCCAGCAGTCGGATAACTCGAGGTTAGGTATGTAAAGAAGTTTCCTCGGCAAGTTAGAGGGGTTTTATAGTATAAATCATAATGGCTTCTGTAGTGAAACTCTCGGAGTTGAATGTTAAGTATTGAGTAAGTTTAGTAAAAATGCGGTTTGCATTGCCCATATCATACTCGATCAGAAAGATAGAAAAGCATGCGCCAAAGGGTGAGTTAGCATTTTGAGATTCGAGTATAGCCTATTGTATGATTAGCAAGCATGTTGTTAGAATAAAGATACGATTATCGAGAATGAAGCTAGTAAATGCATCAGATACACAGGCGATACTATAGCTCTGACCTAGCCACCTAAAATGAGTTTATGACTCTGAGACTATAAGTGAGACAGATGAGAATATTGGCTCTGAATTAGCCATTGAGGCAGAATAGTATCACGTACAGATTAGCCAAATAGTTAATAAAGATTTGAGAATCGGTATAATCGGTAAAAGAATCGATACGAGTACAAAAAAGAAGTCGAACGGAAATCAAATTTGGATAGTGCTTTTCGAGTTATACATGCTTGCTATTTATATGTGCTATTTGTTTGTTGAGACTTGATGTGGCGTGAAGGCCCCTTATTGAGCGTCTCGCCGCCCCTAGGTTGTGTGACCCAGGCGGGTGGACTACGTCACTCGAGGTGGCATGCCGTCCCCAACTTGGACGGAGTGGGATGACTTTCCCATGCTCGGTTTTGTCCCATTATTACGATGTGGCTTGACCACGTTGAGTATGTCGAAGTGCGTCGATTACAAATATTCCTGTTGAGTGTTAGGAATAGGTACGATCTGTTTCGAGTAGCCCTGTTGAGTGTTAAGAACCGGACCCTATTGTTAGACACTATACGGGGAGTCCTCAGGACTCGGTTTCGGTTACTTATATCGGAGGCCGTGGCCGGCAGAACCCGGGGACGATGAAGGCTCCTAGTGAGCGGATGAGTGGAGTGACTTATTTTTGGCTGGTTTTGACCGGGTATTGGGGTATATAGATTGTTTGCTTGCTTGAAGCCATCCATTGTGGGGTTGGTATTGGCTCCTTGCTTGCTTCTTGTATATCTATTTATGTGCTATATACTTGCTAATAGGCAATGGTGTCGCGTCTGATACGCCTGCCTTATCGGTACGAGCTTGATCCAATTCATATCGGCTTCCTCAAATTCGATTATCTCTTGTTATACGAGATTTGTTAAGTATGTTACTATTTCCGGTTGTACTATTTCGGTTTCTTTGCATACTCGGTACGGTGGTACTAGTGAAATTATTGCATTACTTGCTGCGGTACTCATAGATGAGGAAGCGTCCTCGTGATTCCCGGCCGGCTATAGAGTCATCGGCTCTGTCATCAGATACGATTTCGGAGTCTTAGCTCTTTTCCTTTTGATATGCAGTATGGGTAGGTCGGGGCCTTGTCTGATCATTTCTATTGTTACTCATAGAGGCTTGCGGGTGTATGCCACCTATATCTCCACAGTGGTCGATTGAGTCGGTCGTGTGAGGCGGGTGCGATTGTATAGTTTTTAGTATTTGTGTTCTTATGATGGCCGTGTGGGGCCATTGTTTGATAGTAGTGGTGACCTTGCCGGTCACGTAGCCTTCTGATATTCTATTGTTGAGTTTCTAATGACTAGACGGTATGGTGGCCTTGTCGGCCCGCATAGGTTCCTTTGGTATTAGAATGTTTCAGGTTAGTTTGTTGATACATTCGCAGTGGCTATAGGCCCAATTGGCCAGGAGAATTTGTGTTTACAGCCGTTATATAGCCCTTTGTTTCAGTACACGAGATAGAACTAGTCGAGGCACAAGATGTGCCTAGGCCCACCAGTTAGTAGTCCCGGGTCCCTCTGGGCACCGAGTGCGATCCTTACCCCGAGGGGAGGAGCGTGACAAACTTGGTATCGAAGCGAGGTCGTGTCTAGGGGAGTACGCAGCCGTGCTAAGTAGAGTCTTGTATGGATGTGTTGTGCACCACATACTATAGGCGAGGGAGGCCGCAGGCATGATAGGATGGTTACTCTTCTTTCTCGGTCGGTCGTGCTATAGAGGCGTGCAGTATCGGGTTGAGTCCCTAAAAACTTACCGCTATTCTTTGATTACGAGGTACAAGAGCGGATCGGCAATACCCTATCACAGGGTGTAGTATAGATTAGCGGCGAGAAGAGGGCATCGGCTTGATTACAAGATAATTACAGCGGCAGGAGGAGTACCGAGAGACCTCGGTACATTGATACCTTCTCGGTACTATTCGATTATCGTTGATAACGTCGAGAATAGGAAGTCAGTATAATGTACATACGAGTTGATTTATTTATTAGATATATAGATGCGATTAGATTATAGACAATGTTAGACTATCGAATGAAAGTATGAGAAGAGAGGAAATATAGGATTTATCATGCTGGAATCTTGATATAGGTGTATGTTTAATTTATTTAACAAGAAAGAATTTGTTCTTCCTCTTTGGCTTTGATTCTATTGATAAAGACTGGAGCTTTTGAGGTGAGGTTGCCAGGAAAGTAAACGGTAAAGTAAAGATGGGCTGATTGATCCTATTAAGTATTAGAAAGCATAAAGAGCCCTGTGATTACGTAAGTTGTGCGGACCTCATAATAATAAGCCGATAAAGCAGTAAAACCGCTAGCGTACTTTCGAAGCGGTGTAAGCAGCACATCGGTGATGAACGCTCGGTAATAGTCAAATTTAGTCAGAAAAAAGGCCGTACGCCATATACGCTAATGAAACGGTAAAGATATACACGCAAGATTATAGATATGATTCGGTTGTGTCGAAGGTAGGGAGGTCATATGAATCGGATAGGTCGGCTGCAAGTCGGGGAAGTATGTTGAGACTTGACCGATAACCTTATTATCAATGTATAGCGGTACTCCAAACGAGGGCTTCGGCTTAAGCAAGATAAAGGAAAAGCGAGGAATACGAGATTTTGTGGGGAAGTAGAATTGCAGTTGATAGAGTATCATGTATTGAGGACTAAACCTCGAACTAACGGTTAAGAGACTGATGGGTGCGGTTCGAGTACGGTAGTATGTCCGCTTATGGAGAAGCTAAACTACCGGTACGAGACTTTAATCTAGTGTGGCCTAGAGATAAGGCCCGACGAGGCGATCGTGGGCTCTCAATGTAACTTCTATAGGGCACTTAAAGATTTGAATGCGGCCCCACATTGCAAGAGTGGCGGAATTTCAAGCAATGAGACCATAACTAAAGTTTATATGTTTGTTACTTCGAATGGGAGTGACAATACAATGAAATGATAAGAGAAGGGGCGGAGATATTAATAGACCGTAAAAGCGGTGTATCATGTACAGTATGAACTCAGTAAAACATGTCGAGAGATAGTGTATCACTACGAGTCGGTATGTATTGTACGTAGTTATTGATATATATATGTACGAGATAATAGATATCTTTGTGGCTTGTTGCCAATAGGAGTTACAATTACACGAGATGTTGATTAGTGCTAGGAAGCATATACGGATTGCCTTTGCGGGACCGCTTGCCAAAAAAAAAGAAAGAAGAAAAAGAGAAAAGAGAAAGAGGAAGGGTGCAAGTTAAGTGTGATTTACGTATGAATCCATAAGCTGTCTCAACTCTGATTATTAAGTTAACGAGACTTATATGTTGTTGCCAAATCTAGGTTTTAGAAGCTTACAAGAGTTAGTAACTTTGAATCGGGTAGTTAGATGATAGGGGGCGCGGGTTAGGCAGGTCTACCGACCCGGTATAGCTGTATTAGGAAGCATCCTAAAGATCGGTAACATGGTACATGTGCTAGAACGAGAATTAGAGACCGAATAGGCATACTTGATTAGCAATACGAGAATTGTTCCAGTATGTTAAGTGGCATTACATCGTTTCGGCCTTGTAGGGGAGAGTCGGCCTTAGTCAACCCTAGCGATTGTCGTAGAAACACCCCTTAGTGACTGACCATCCCGGTCGGGCAAACCAGTAGGTACCCCAAGAAGGGTCCACATCGGTAGTCGGTGATAGACTAGTACTTGTTTGGTTCTCGTAAGATATTCGAGATACGAGCCCTAGCTTGAAGGCCGAGTCTTTATAGAATAGCTCATAAGATGAGAATTTCCCAGAATATGGAGTATAAATCCAAGTAGATCTGCGCAGGCGTAAGAAATTGGTAGTACTCTGCTAGCACGGGGTCACCACTAAGACCAGGGTCAGTAGACTCCGTGAGATCTGAGATTTGAGGGTAAGCTGCAGAGGTAAGTCGTTAAATTTGACTTTACAATTGTTCAAGTAAATAATGAGGTAGTTAGATGCCCGCAACCCGAGCAACGGGAGTCGGTCGAGGGGAGATATACTAATTAGTTAATTTAGTCGTTCATGTGACGAGAAATGAAAGGACAAGACGATAGTTGAGAACACCACCGTGTCGTCCTTAGTTGTGGAGGTAAGAGAACGACAATATGAAGATCACGACTTGGGTCAGCTTAGGACGAGGCACGCAAGGAAGCGCCAGGATTTTCCAGATAGCGAGGATGAGTGTGGCGATGTAGACCGTCTCTGTATTCCAGGAGCGTTTGAGCTCATGGCTGATTATGGCTCGAGTGTGTGCCCGCTATTCTCTCCCAGCGCGTAATGTACCATGATATCAAAAACTCTTGTGGCCGGGTATGAAAAGAAATTCAGAATTTGTAGCCCGAGTGTCCTAACGCAGGGTGAAAGTAGAACACCGAAACTAGGTGGGTTAACTTTCGGGACATAGTTTGTGCCTCTACGGAAATGGGAAGCGGTGAATATGGATTTTGTGGCAAGATTACCCCGTACTAGACATAGACATGATTCTAATGGGGTGATGGTGTGAATTGACCATCGACTCATTTCACGCGATGAGAACTACTTTTTCTCAGTGAAAGATTATGCCGAGTTGTATAAGAGAAATAGTCGGATTGCACGGAGTGCCCGGTGTCCATTGGCTGGACGAGGCCTCGGTTACGGCTAGATTTTGGCGATCGTTTCAAGAGGTCTCGATCACCTTGAGATTAATTTGAGCACGCATTCCACCCTCGAGAAAGATGGATGGTGAACGCACCATTCGGGCCTCGAAGATATGTAATGGGCGTGTGTGCTAGATTTTGGTGGTAGGCTGGGACAAGGCATTTTCCCTAATCGAGTTTGGCTTATAATAATAACTATCTTTCGGCTATCCAGAGATGGCGCCTTGGGGAGTTTTATACGGAGGGCAAAAATGCGTGACATTTGGTTGGTTGGTTTGAAATAGGGAATCGGCGTTGATTGGGCAAGACATTGTTCAGCAATCGGAAGAGAAGGTAAACTTATCGAGAGAACGCCTCTTGGCCCGCACAAAGCCGCCCAAGTCATATCAGATGTGTCAGGCATGGCACAGAACAGTGTGAGCCTGACAGCACAGAAAATGTCTCAGATGAAAGGGCAGTGAATTGACCAAAGGGTGAAGCTGGTCAAGATTTGTTGGGCCTTATCGAGATTCGTCGAAGAATAGGCCAAGTGGCGTATGAGTTGAACTTGCCTCTAGAATTAGAATTTGTTCATCCAGTCTTTCATGTATCCATGCTGAGGAAATGTTTAGGAGACCGTCAAGAAACGATCCAGTCAGGGGATATCAGATCTGAAAGTTTGGCCTACGAAAAGTTTCATTAGCTATCTAAACCGAGGAACAAATTCGCGGATTGAGAACCAAAGATATTGTGTGGTCAAAGTATTGTGGCGTAACGGGAACCGCGAAGAGATGACATGGGAGGCGGAGGAGATATGAAAGCTAGATATCCTCACTAGTTCCATGCCTAGTCGAGCGCGGTATGTCCATATTTTTATTTATGCGGTACCTTATGGTTGTATATGTATGTAATGAGAAAGATTGATGTTTAGCTATCAAGTGAATTTTATATTATTGTGTAGGAGTACTTGTATTGGACTTTTCTGCGTTTGGGTTTTGGGATAGTCTATATTACGGGAAAACTTACTGCTTGAAATTTTCTTTTTAAATAATAAGTTAAGAAAGTTGAGAAGTCCTCTAGATAAAGTTTTCATTCGAGGATGAATGTTCTTAAATGGGGGAGAATGTTACACCCCGTAAGATTCCCGGCATCTATATGGCTATTCTCGCGTTAGTTAAGCATATTTAGAAAGCCATACGTGCTAGAAAGGCCCGGGAAAAGATCGGGCGAAAATCCTGTCGGGCCACCGCGGAAGGAGCAGGCGAGCCCCTCCGCGATGGCCGCGATATCACGAGGCGAGCCACCGTGTTGGCTCGTGATGAGCCTGTCAGGCCCAAGTATATAAAGCCCCACTTTTGGTTTTTATGATATAAAACTTAGAAATTTCCGAGAAAATCGCGGCAAAGCAGAGAGACGAAGAGGGTGATTAATATATAGTCCGATTGCGGCTGCTTAATGTAGTCTAAACCTAAATTAACCTCGAATGCCAGAGGTATTTAGCATCGGGGAGCATTCCTACAGGTTTTGTTTCGCGAAATACGACGGCGAATCGTCGAGCTACCGGACTAAGGTAAGAAGAATTGCTCCAAACTAGTGTCTATGTGCTCCTATAGCGATGAAGTGAATACTTCTCCTTACGGACCTACGAAAAATAGCAAGTTTTCGACCGTCTTTTCGATAAGCCTAAGTTTAGGCTATGAAATATATCGAAAGTGACGTCGTCCTTGGAATAATGTATTATTAGTACTAGGTGATCGCATATATGAATGCGGTTGGGAGAAATGGCTAGATCTTGTGGGAGCCTCGTCCTACGGTCGGATAACTCAAGGTTAAGGTATGTAAATCAGTTTCCTCGGCAAGTTAGAGGTTTTAGCCGTATAAATCATAGTAAACTCCATAATTGAAACTCTCGGAGTTGAATGTGTTGAGTATTAGGTAAGTTGTCATCTGGTTTGCATTGCCTATACGTACTCGAATTAGAAAGATAGAAAGCATGCGCCAAAGGGGCGAGTTAGCATTCAGTCGAGTATAGCCTATTGTATGATTAGCAAGCATGTTGTTAGAATAAAAGATACGAGATTATCGAGAATGAAGCTAGTAAAAGTAAATCGGATAGACGGGCGGTACTATATCTGACCTAGCCACCTAAACGATTTTATGGCTACAAACTAGCCATTGAGCAGATGAAGATATTGGCTACGAATTAGCCATTCAAGCAGAGATAGTATCGGCTGTGATTAGCCAAACGGTTAAATAAAGATTTCGAATCGGTGCTGTGGATAAAGAATCAGTACGAGTGCAAGAGATCGAACGAGAAATCAAATTTCGAGATAGTCTTTTTAGTTATACATGCTTGCTATTAATTATGTGCTGTTGTTTGTTGAGACTTGATGTGGCGTGAGGGCCCCTTATTGGCGTCCTCACCGCCCCAGGTTGTGTCGTGTCGCCCTCGGCGGGTGGGTTTACGTCACTCCGAGGGTGGAATGTCGTCCCGGCCCGGACGAAGATGGGATGACGCTTTCCCCATATCGGTCACGTCGGCATTACGATGCAGAAACGACCTGTTGAGTATGTGTCAGTGCTTGTCCGTCTGGAATATTCCTGTTGAGTGTTAGGGGAATAGGTACGATCTACATTTCAGTATACATTAGTGTTCCGGGGAACCCAGTCCTATCTGTTGCGGGCTCTTTGTCTGAGAGTCCTCCCGGACCGAACACGGTTACTTATATGGGAGGCCGAGGCTCGGCTAGGAACCCGAGAGGACGGTAGAGAGCTCCTAGTGAGCGAGATGAGTGGAGTGACTTATTTTTGGTGGTTTTACGGGTAGGGGTCTGTAGATTGTTTGCTTGCTTGCCGCCATCCGGCTTATGGGGGTTCGTATTGGCTCTTGCTTGCTTCTTGTATATCTATTTATGTGCTATATACTTGCTAATAGACGGCGGAGCCGTCGCGTCTCTGGTACGCCTCGTCTTGCTCGGTCTGAAAGCTTGATCAGTTCATATCAACTTCCTCGAAGATTGATTATCTCTTGTTATACGAGATTTGTTAAGTTATATTACTTTTTCAGTTTGTACTATTTCGGTTGCTTTGCATACTCGGTACAGTGCGCGCCCAGTGGGCGGCTGCATTACTGCTGCGGTACTCATAGACCGGAGGCGATCCTCGTGATTCCATCCAGCTAAAGAGTCGTGACTCCTTGTCATCCGAGTTTGATTTCCGAGGTGTAGCTCTTTTCCTTTTGATATGCGAGTATGGGGTAGGTGGGGCCACTGTCCCGATCATTTCTATTGTTACTCATAGAGTCTTGCGAGATTGTATATACTATCTCCTTTGTGGTCGGTTGAGTCGGTGGGTGAGGCCGTGCGGTTGTAGTTTTTTTAGTATTTATGTTCTTATGATGGCCGTGTGAGGCGATTGTTTGATAGTAGTGGTGACCTTGCCGGTCACGTAGCCTTCTGATATTCTATTGAGTTTCTAATGACTAAACATTATGGTGGCCTTGTCGGCCGCATAGGTTCCCCAGTATTAGAATGTTTCGCTGGCTTGTTGACCCATTCGCAGGCTATAGGCCCGGTTAGTAGGAGGCTGTGTTTACATTTGTTATATAGCCTTTGTTTCGGGAGCACGATAGAACTAGAGGCACAAGATGTACCTAGGCCCACCGGTTAGTGATCCCGGGTCACTAGGGCACCGGGTGCGGTCATACCCCGGGCGGGCGTGACGAAGGGTAGTTGATTGTGCCTATATGTCATTTCATTTCCTACCTTAAGGCCGAAAGATGATTTCTAAGGGTTGAATGTACCATCTAGTTAGGATTGAGATGTTACATCCAAAACCCCAACTATCCAATCCAAAATCTTATAGTACGCGAATATCCAAAAAGTGTTTTGAGATGATTTACAGGAAATTCCTCTGAAGTGAAAGATGCGATTTTAGTATTGACCTTCTTCCGTCACGCAACCTATATCTATTCCTCCTTACAAAATGGCTCCATCTAAGCTAAAGGAGTTGAAGGACCTTCTAGATAAGGGTTTCATCAGGCTTAGAATCCCGTGGGGTGCACCGGTTCTCCTTGTTCGAAAAAAAGATGGTTCCCTTCGGATATGCATTGACTATACGGCAATTGAACAAAGTTACAAATCAAATTGGTATCTTTGTCCCGAGTTGATGATTTTGACCAACTTCACCATTCCAGTGTTTCTCAAAGATAGAACTCAGATCCCGATACCATCGGCTCTTGGGTTCGGGAGAGTGACATTGAAGACGGCCTTCGGGACCGGTATGATCACTATGAGTTTGTAGTTATGTCTTTGGACTAACGAATGCTCACAGCTTTTATGGACTTGATGAATAGGGTGTTCAAGCCATATTTGTATATGTTTGTGATTTTGTTCATAGATGATATTCTCATATACGCTAGGAAGCGAGGAGGAGCATCTTAGCTCATTTTAGGGTGTGCTATAGACTCTTAAGGATCACCAATTGTATGCTAAGTTCGGCAAATGTGAGTTTTGGCTAAGCTTCGGTGGCATTTTAAGGTCATGTGGTGTCAAGTAAGGGTATACGAGGTGGACTCTCCAAAAGATGGCGGTAAAGATTGGCCCTAGACTAGTTAGTCTTTCGGATATCAAGTGTTTCTTGAGTTTAGCTAGTTATTATCGGAGGTTCGTTGAGATTTTCATCCATTGCGGCATCGTTGACTAAGTTGACCTAGAATAAAGTGAAGTTTCAATAGTCGGAGGCTTGTGAGAAGAGCTTCCGAGTTAAGGAGCTTGACTCACCTCGGCCAGTGTTGACCCTACTTGAAAGTGCAGATGGGTTTGTGGTATATTATGATGCCTTAAGGATCAGCCTTGGTTGTGTATTAATGCAACACAATGTTATAGCGTATACCTCCGAGGCAGCTGAAAGTCCATGAAAAGAACTATCGACTCACGTCCTCGAACTGGTAACGATAGTATTTGCCTTGAAGATTTGGAGACACTATACGTATGGGGTCCATGGATGTGTTCCTAGGATCACAAAGCCTAAAATAGGTGTTTGCCCAAAAAGGATATGAATCTACGTTAGAGGGAGGTGGTTGAAGATTTTGAAAGATTATGATATGAGCGTCCATTATCATCCGGGCAAAGCAAATGTGGTTGCAAACGCTCTTAGCGGGCTTATGGAGAGTGTGACCCGTAGATGAGAAGGAAAGAGTAAGTGAAGGATATGCATTGGCTTGCAGTAGGAGTTGATCTTGCTGACTTGATTGATGGTGGTGTCATTGTTCGAAATGGATCAAATCATCTTTAGTAATTTAAGCTGGCGGGGTGGATCCTATTTTGGTAAGGATTGAAGGAAGTTGTTGAGAATCGAAGGTGGAGTTTCTCCCAAGGGAGATGGTGTGCTCCGATTTGAGAGTCATTTGTGTGTATCGGATGCTTGTGATTTGATGGAGAGAATGTTGCATGAAGCTCATGGTTCCAGATATTCTATTCATCTAGAGCACTACTCAAAGATATGTCATGACCTATGGGAAGTCTGGTGGAATGGCATGAAGAAGGACATAGCGAGTTTGTAGCTAAGTGTACGAATTGTCAACGGTGAAGGTCGAGCATCAAGGCACGGGAGGTGTGCTTCAAAGAAATTAGCATACCTACTTGAAAGTGGGAGGAGGAAATCAATACGGACTTTGTTATAGGTTTGCCTCGTACTGCGCCATCAATATGACGCTATTTGGGTGGTTGTAGACGGAGTTGACTAAAAACTCATTTTATACAGTCAAAACTATCGGCTGATGAAGGATTATGCTAAGTTATACATTCGGAGTTAGTTCGGTTACATGGTACATTTGTCCATAATATCATTAGGAGTACTTTCAGTTTACCTCCCAATTTGGAGATCATTTCGAAGGGACTTGATACTTAGATCAAAGCTCGGCCACGACATTTTACCCACAAATAGATGAGTCGGCGAGTAGACCATTCATACTCTAGAGGATATGTTGAGAGCATGTGTGATTGATTTCAAGAGGTAGTTGGTTGATCATTTGCCTCTCATTAGTGTGCATATAACAACAACTACCATTTCGGCATTCAAATGGATAGTTTGAGGCTCTCTATGGCGAAGATGTAGATCGCCTGTGGGTTAGTCGGTGAAGCTGCATTGATAGGACAGATTCGGTCCATGAGGGCAATAGAGAAGGTTTAGCTTATAAGGGATAGGTTGAAAACAGCTCGAGTCATCAAAAGTCCTATGTGGACGAGGAGGAAGAGCGAGTTTGAAGTTGATGATTGGTGTTTGAAGGAGCATCTTTACATAAAGGGAGTGATGAGAGTTGGAAAAAGAAAGGGAAGATTAGTCCCGTTATGTTGGGCCATATCGGATTTTGAGACGGGTTGGCAAGGTAGCATATGAGTTGGAGTTTCCCTCGGGAGTGGCAGTTCACCCCGAGTTTTCCATGTCGCTTTTAAAGAAGTTGATCCAACGGTGGTTGTCCCGGTAGATAGTGTGGATGTGAAGGATAGCCTTAGCTATGAGGAGGTTCTGATGAAATATTTGATCGTTAGGTTCAGAAATCTAAGGAACAAAGAAGTAGCCTCAGTAAAGGTTTGTGTAGGAATCAACATGTTGAGAGCTACATGCGAAGCTAAAGTAAATATGATAGCTAGATACCTACATCTATTCCCTTTCGGCTCGATTCTAGCTTGAGTTATCAATGTCCTCTCTAGTAATCTATTCATTTTCATGTTCGGTTCATGTCCCAATTTCTTTCATGTAAATTTATGTATGTGTGATTCATGAATTCAGTTTAGTCATGTAATTGATTAGTGAGTCACTTAAATCAGTTTTAGCTTTAAATGTTCGGTATTTGATATGGAGTTGCATTTCTGACTTTTGATATGATTATTGTTACATTGAGGATGAATTTTCCCAAGGAAGAGATATTGTAATACCTCGAAAGCCTAAGATCGAGACCCAAGGGTTGAAACGAGAGAAAACAAGATTTTACGCATCAATCTCACGGGATGAGTCGGCTAGTGACCTGTAAGGTGCACCATGAGTCGTCAAGTGACTCATGGGGAGGAGGGTGGACTTGGTTAGATTTTGGGCCAAGGAGTTGACCACGATAGAGGCCACGAATTGTCGGGACCACGGGGTCATTAAGTTTCTCGTGGTCAGTGGTGGAGCTTGAGTGAAGAGTTTGGATAGTGCAAGCGACGACTTGGTCACCACAAGTCGTTGGGTACACCCACAGTGTGAGTGTCCTCGTGGTAACCCTCGAGAGGTATGATTCCGATGATGCAATGATAGCGAATGACAAGTCATCTCCCCCAGACCATGATTCATCAATCTCGTTGGGAGCGGTAGGGTGTATTTCTGCGAATTTACTAAGGTTTTCGTAATTCCTAAGTTACTAAGGCCTAAACTATATCATTTTAAGCTTATTTAGGATTGTTTTAAGGGGTTTTAGATCATTCTAAATCACTCCTCTCCATGCATTCAAAACTAGAAGGTTCCTAGGGGTGATCAAGGCTAAAATCCATCAATTCTTCTTCAATTTCCTTTGGGCATTCAAGGAGAACTTTGTAAGATCAACTTACCCGGTATGTGAGGCTATGAATGAGAGTTCCTTTCACTATGATGCTCTAATTATTCTCAATTCCTTGAAATTCAATTCTTGATTCAAGTTTCATGATCTATGGGGTTTTATCAATTCTTGTGAGTTTCTCTATGATCTATCTATGGGTAAATTCCCTTCATATATCAAATCAAGTTTCGATCTATAAGCGGTTTGATAACTATTTTTTATTATCAATCTATAGTTTCAAATTTAATTGAATTATGCCCAATTATGCATGCTTCATGAAAAGTCAAGTTAAGATTCTATTATGATTTGATCTTATCAAGTCTAAAGTATGATTTATAATTTATGTTAAAGAATTCTCTTCGAATTCATTATGGATTATGAATATCGGTATATATATTTTTACAAGTATGATTGGATTTCATGATTTATGAATTTTTAGCTCTTGGCCAAGCATGGGCTCTTATTCATGAAAATAATGTATTTCAAGTATTATCAAGTATATTATGTTTTAATCCATGGACCTCATGAATGATTTATGATTATGATATAAGCCTCATGTGCATGTTTATAGAAGAAATGTCTAGCTGAGTAGACATGGCTTTCGGTAAACCCGTTCTGTCTCAAAACTATGCCACCGTAGGTTTATATATATAACGTTAATGTTAGTGGATCAGTGATATCATTATGCGTCCCTTGCCTTGCTAACTGGGGGCAGTTCTTCCCACCCAGGCTGATAATTGGGGCATCATGCTTCAGCTCTATCATGATGGGATTGAAGTTATGGCGATCATCCATTATTCCTCATGATTTATGCATGGTTATGTTATGTTACTTTGGCTCAAGATATGTTTTACAAAGTTTTCTCTTATGATTATGTTTGTGATTGGTTTACGAATGGTTTGAAAACCATGAGCCCTTATGTTATCTTATGATATTTGCTTTATGATCATCTTTGTCCTACTCTTATGAACTCTTATGTATTTTAACTATCCTTTTTACTTACCTTGTATACTCCTTACATTCCAAATGTGACCGCATATTCTATGTTGTATAATTTAATGATACGAGCTCTAACATTTAGGTTCGGCCAGCCACTAGCGGGTTCTCGAGTTCGCATCCTTAGCGGTGTTGGTGAGTCCTCATCCTTCATGGACATTCGATTATACGTAGTTATGTTCTTTTGATTACAAAATTTTTTGAGCTGGTTAGGATGTTGTCCAATCAACTCATCGAGTTATGTTTGAGGTATTCGGACATTCTGTAAAAATCAACTTGTCGAGATTTGGGTTACGTATTAACTTGATATGTAAAGACTTTCGCCATTATGTATGTTAGAATTCCTCTTATCTATGTTGAGTTTTATACATCATGTTCATGCCATGGGTCAACGTGAGCCTCTCTGAAAGTTCTTTCTCCCGTGTCTCCGTCTGAGCCTATGTTCGGGTCGTGGCAGTATGAGCTTCCTGACCAAGTAAGGAAGATAAATGAGAGGCTTTTGGCCACACGAGGAACTATCATAAAGGGGTATGGCGAGGAGTGATGGTGTTTGTCCAGAGCACGAGCATGGACCTCGAATCGCAACACCGGATCTAGAATCACGAGTGAAACCAAGCTAATCCACGACATGTATATAAAACATTCTTGAGCATAAACTAAAAGTATTAAAAGTGAATATGAGCATAACATAACACGGGAAGAAGACTAAGATGTCATAAAACCTCTCAGACACAAGTCAACAGTTGAATCATCTAAACATAGTTGTCTAAAAGCACAGCTGGTCATAGAATGAGCTACAATACCCCCAACTAGCTCTACTAAAGTCGAGGAAAAGGCGAAAGACATAAAAAATGAACATGCATCAAAGCCCGACATCCGCGGATGATGAGGACTCACCGGAAGCTGCTTTGAAATTGGAGCCCGGGATAGAATCGACTGACCCAAGGCCCGATCACCCAAAATTATATCATGAGACAATATACCATAAATTATTAGTCAATACTTTAGATATACTAAGTATGTGTTCAGTAAAACATAAGGAAGTAGGGACAACATACTAAAGTCACAATTATGAGATAGTCATAAACATAAGTTATTCATCATAAGCGAAACATAATGACTGGCTTTGAGGTAAAATCATAAGGTTTATCGAGGTTTGAAATCATAGTAAAAGCTTATAGTGATCTTGGAGTCAAGTACACATAAATATGATATCCATAAATTTTGAAGATAGAAACAAAGCACATGAGAACAGTGAGATTCTCATACCGACACCATCATGAATGAGCACATCATGCCCAACTATCTCGCTCAAGTTTGCGGAATTTTGTCATAAGCCTTTTTTCGGGACAAAGAACGATAAGGTGTGATTACTCATAATCATGAGCCCGGTAGCGTAAGTGAGACACTCTCAGCGGAGAGAACCTCTGGCTAGGGAACGAGACACTCTCAGCGGCGGCGACTCCTTATCCTATAGTGGCACATAGTTACGAGAGTTGATTACCTTTGAGATCCCGAACTATTAATTGTTAATACTACTTTCCCAAAATATGCATATTTCTCATAATCATAATCATAAAACATGCACGATTTTCATGGACTGATTAGAAAACATAAATTCATAAACTATTTGACATATATAGAACTAGCCATGAAAATAATGCATTTGAGTCTAGGCCGCTTGATACATAAGCTTGAGATTATGAAATTCATGCATAATGGAGTAAATCATCACAAATTGAGAAATATATGTTCATAAAGATTATTTTAGAAAATATGTAATCATAATCATAAAACATGGATTGAATCATAAGAAGGTGAATTCATAGAAGATCATGGCGATTTAATCAAAATTGGTCTAACCCTAATTTTTATAAAACATGGCTTGGAGACTTGAATTATGAAATTAATTTGAAATTGTGCATGAGTGCGGAAAAATCCCCAATTCATGACCCTACATACTTGGAAGCGATGGAATTCTTGCTTGATTTGAAGACCCAAAGAAATTGAGAAAGGAGAAAATGATGAACCTAGCTCTTCCTTGAGACGAAGTTCTAACTTATGGTGTTTGAAGAGAATAAGGGTTTAGGATAACTATAACCCCTTAATTAGCCTTTTAGGAGCTTAAAATGACATCACTTAGAAGTTAAAGCATACGGTTTTTATCAAAATACCCCTAGGCTTGCCATATTAAAATTCTAGGCGGTAGAACCCACAACCAACACAACAAATCATTGGTTCACGTTGGTCCTTTGCTTATACTCTGAATCATCCTCTAAACTTGTTCCCATGACTAAAACAAGAAATTTGGTACACACTAACAATGGATCATACAATCCATTCGTCGTTACAGGTAGATTTTGACAAATTTCTGAAGTTCATCACCATGGAAAAATCAATGAATCTTTGGTTTAAAGGATGAATCGTCTTGTGGTTCGTTGAATGGCACAGTGCCATTTTTCCCTCTTGGTTTTATTGTTGCAAGTCTTAGATCGATCTTAGGGAATTTTAGGGTATTACATTATTTCCCCATTGGGAACATTCGTCCTCAAATGAAGACTAACTAAGCTATAAAGATAGGGAAAGAATCCTAGAACTAAAAGGCTATAAATTCAAGGCGCGAATGTGACTAACTGCGGACGGACATACATGGTAGTGAATTCATGAAACATACATGCATACTAAGACAGAAAGGAACTTAGATACATGAACTTGACATGAAACTAAATATGCTAAGGAGGGAACTAGTAACTCATCTTTGGATCACATTTGGAAAGGAAAGATGCGGGTATCTAGCTATCATGTCTACTTTGGCTTCCCTCATAGATCCCTCAACTCGATGGTTTCTCCACAAAACCTTCACCGAAACTACCTTCTTGTTCCTCGACTTCGAACTACAGAAGATCAAAGGATCTCAATTGGAACACCTCCTTTTATGAGAGGCTATCCTTCACACTATTGCTCTCTGTCGAACAACTAAAATTTGGATCGCAATACTAACTTTTTAAATAGCGACACATGGAAAGCTGGATGCACCAAGCTAACTTATACCGACAACTCCAACTTATAATCCACTTTGTCAACTTGCATCAAAACCCTAGAAGGACCAACATATCAAGTACTAAGCTTCTCCTTCTTGCCAAACCTCATAACTCCCTTCATGGGTGACACCTTCATAAACACCCAGTAATCATCAACCTCAAGCGAAGTTCTTGATGTGTAGTGATTTACGACATTTTCGACGCTTAAAACAAGAAATTATGCACATTCCGGGTATGTTTATATATGTATGATGTGTTTTAACTTAATGTTGTAGGAAAACAGGTTCGGAAGTGAGCTGGGTAAAAATAATGTTGAAAATAAGCTGAAGAGGTATTTGCCGGACACTTAACGAGTCGTTGGTAGGAGGCACGGCTCGTTGCGCGGCGTGGGCAAAAGATGGACTTTGAAGATGCAAGATAGTGTGCCCGAAGGGTGAGACGACTCATTACACCTGGTAGCAGTCGTGAGGTCAATCGTGAAAGCTGAAAGAGAAAATCATAACAAAGTGACCGGTGGAGTTGACGACGAGACATAACGAGTCATCACATGTTGAAACGACTCATTGGCGGATCACTAAAATCAACCGTAAGGTACCTTTGGACTTTGGAGGAATTAGACCAGAGGACCTAACGACTTCGTTCTCAAGCACGACCAAGTGGGTGGAGTATCCCGTTTCCCACAAGCTGGGTAAGATGCTAAGGACGACTATTTTAAGCAAGGCACGACTCGTCGGAAGGCCCAACCAGTCTTCACCAAGGCCGGATTACCCAGCTGCTGGGCACGGTTTTTCGGTTTTAGTTAGGAAAAGAATTTCTTGGAACTATAAATACACAGGTTTAGGTTTATTTTTGGAGGAGAGTTCGAACAGGTTAAGAATAATTAAGAGAGCCAATTTTATTAGTTTTCAAGTAGGATTTTGGTGTTGTACAGTTGTTCTTGAATCAAGAAAAGAGATTTACAATTTTGTTCTTAAATTTTGAGAAGTCAAAGAAACATTGGATTTTATTCATCAATTTTGGAGTTTTATTCAATTTACTTGGTTTTCTTCTCACGATAATTTTTTTAAGTTGCAATTATGATTTATTTAATAATTTATAATTGTGATCATACAAGCATGAGTAGATAAACCCATAACTAGTTTATGAACCAGATGAATTCACACATAGGTAAATACTTAGTGATTCTTGAATGGGGTTTTATGCATGTATTGTTTTCCCTTCGTTTTGATTGATTCTTGACGGTTGCAAATGTTAGGACTTGCCTTGTTCTTACTTACCGGACCAAGGAGGTAATGAATGGGAAAAGGGATTAACGACGGAGATTTAAGGCTATCAACCCTCATCTAATAGCTTGAACTTGTACGGAGATAGCTAATCCGATATTAAAGGTAAGGGTTAACTAAAGTACACTAGAGTAGACGGACCCAAGTTGTGTGGTGATAATCATCTAGATGAGGACCAACCATTTAGGTGAACCTAAGTTACCAATATTGCATGTTAAACACCGGAATAGATCACTAGTGTATAAGCCTTGTGGTTATGAAGTCTTGGGAACACAATCCTAGTCAAGTCGTTAATTGAATACAAGCCGAATTTGATCTAAGCATTTAGTAGTTTTACTTTTGTTTATTATTCTATATATTTTTCCCTCTTCGAGAAATAAGTAACTCAATAGTAACAATTATTAGCATTAACTTAAGTTCTTACCATATTCCTGTGGGATCGACCTCAACCTTTGTTGGGTTTCTATATTTGACAATCGACACTTATATCTCAATTGCGAGGTGTAATTTGGAAGACAACAATTTTGGCGCCGCTTTCGGGGAATACGGCTAAGGCTTTTGTTAATTGTGTTTGCTTTACTATTGGTTCTTATTTCTTTTTTTATTTTTCTTTTGTTGTTTTGGTTGCTTAATAGGTCTTAGGTTTGTGCATGCCCAATACTAGAAGTAAAGAAATCCTGGTTCCAATTGATCACAAACTTGAGCGAACGTTAAGAAACACGAGAAGAATGGCCAACATCGAACCGAGAAACCGTGGACCAACCCACAGCAAGAATGTTGGCTTAAGAGCAAGCTCAGGCTAGAGATCGTGAGTTATCGAGTTCTTGAAGAGCAGCGTCTGGCTATGGCATAGCAGGCTAAGACGACACGAGAGGTCTAGAACACTAGAGACACCGGTATTTTGAAGAGGATGATCTTTGATATAGATGGTGGTGCCACTTGGAGCTATCGTCCCTCCTCCTTTGCCTTACGGGGCAAAGTTTGACATTACTAGTGTAATGATCCAATTGTTAATATGAAGGGAATATTTGCAAGTCATGCATCGATGTCATGCTCACTTAGCTGTTGAGTGGGTATATATAAGGCATACAAGCAACGTGGGTGAGCCAAGATGCGTCAGGCGGATTATTCCATTCTCTCTAGGGAGTGAGGCAACGATATGGTTGTTGAGAGTTTCGTGGGCCGTTTCATGCTACTTGGGGAGAATTTTCTTAAAAGATTCTTCCCACCCAGCTAGCGTTGCGGTGAGGATGAAATATATAACCCCCGAGATAGCTAAATTAGGCATTCCACGAGACACATTTAGCGTTTCAACAAAAATCTCGAAAGGGTCCCAAATCACGGCTCCCGGTGATTAAAATATTCACATCATAATACTACGGCTCCAACCGGCGACGGCTGCGCAAATTCAACTCTTTACGGTGAAAATATACTGCAGGCTTTTTGTGAATAGTAGAAAATATCTACGTGGACGCCATACAGTAATGTTCCATATTTTCAAGGCATGACTCACCACGGCTAACTCCAGTCATGGGTAGGGTAGTTCTTCTCATGCTTCCTGTTTGCACAGGCATAGACAATCACCTTACCGGGTTGCATCAAAACACATCCCTAACACCCGAAGCATCATAATAGTACGCATAATCCTGCGATCCTTACGCCAATGCTACAGAACCGGTGCCGATGTTAATCATCTTTCAATTCTTGAAAGCGCTGCACTCCGTGCCTCAGTCGATGGAATTTATTGCTTATGCATCAATTTGGTTAAAGGTCTTGCTAGAGTGGAAAATCCTTCCACTAACCTTACGTAATACTCGGTTAACTCCAGGAAACTATGTACTTTGATCGGAGTGGTAGGTCTAGGCCATGTTTCCACGCACTCTATCTTACGCGTATCTACTGTATACCGACATACGACACAATATGGCTCGAAGGCTGCGAATTCAACAAAATTCCACGTTTATAAAATTTTGCATAGTGGCGATCTCTGAGAATCACGGAGCAACGTAGTAGATGATCAGGTGATCACGCCTCGATCGGAAGTACACCGAATATCATCGATAAATACTATCACGAATAATTCCAGGTATGGTCTAAAAATGCTTTGTTCATCAAGTCACACCGAATACGCCAGGGGCATTTGTCATTTCAAAAGTAGGCATGTCACGGTCACGAAGGCGAGTTCTTGGAATATCTCTTTCCCAAACAGGTTTGATGATATCGATCTTAAGTCAATCTTTGAAAAATACCTCGCTCACATAGTGATAAAACAAGTCGTCTATTGGGAGACGGAGTGCGTATGCTTGATAGTGACTTTATTGCGCTGCCGATAATCTACATACGTACGGAGGAAGTCATCCTTCTTCCTTCACGAACGAGAGCGCGCACCCCATGGTGAGAATTGCCTCGGCACGATAAAGCCCTTGTCTATGGAAATCCGCTTCCAATTGTTCCTTTAGTTCTCTGAGTTCGGTAGGAGCCATCCAATATGGAGGAATAGATATGAGTTGAGTGCTGGTAATAGATCGATTGCAAAATCAATTTCCCTTGCGGGAATACCAGGAAGCTCATCTACGAAATACTGTCGGGAAATTCATTAACCACTAGGATATTATAGGCGGAAGGGTCGGAGGATGCACTTTAGAACATCCGGGAACTCGACAATATGATAAATGCACCCTTTTGCTATCAATTTTCTTGCCCGAAGATAGAAAATAAGAAGCCTACCTTTGGCGTGGTTGAACTACCTTTCCACTCCCGTACTACCTCCCTGGAAAGTGGGACGGACAATCTTGGTCCAACATTCGCATTGGCATAGCATGGATCTAGCCAATCCATACTCATAATAGTATCAAAATCAACCATTCTAGTTCTATCAAAATGCATGCGTAGTTTGACGGCGGCAACCTCACCCATACACCCCAGATAGACCCTCCTGGCTATAATAGAGTCACCAACGGGTGTAGACAACGAGAAAGGTCGCCAAAGAAATTCCGGCATAACACTAAACTTCGGAGCCACTAACGGTGTAACATAGGCAAGGTAGATCCTGGATCCATCAGCACATAAGCAAGATAAGAGAAAATGTTCGGCATCTTTGTCACAACATCGGTGACGACTCTAACCTCCTGTCATCCCGGTAATGCATAAGTACGATCACAGGCGGCACACGAGCTAGGCCCTTGATCTGCCCTCGGCCTGTTTGCTAGCTAAAGCGAGGCCTCGTCTGTGGGGGATGCTGGAGCTTGTGATCCTACCGAGGACCCTCTCCTGCGATCTATAGTCATCACGACCCCTAGTTAGTTAATTCCTCATGTTTGGTGAACCTCCTATCCACAAATATAGCATGTTTATTGGAACCATACTGCATGCTCCCGAGTGGCGCCGGCCGCAAATAGGGCAAAGTGGTATTGTAAACCAACTCTTGCTCCACTCTCCTCTGCTTCTATGAACCTACGCACCGTGAACCTTCGTTGGGCTGCAGGCGCCTCGCGTAGACACGCTCTTACCGTTGTAGAGTGGGGCCCAGGTCTGACGGCCTATGCGATGCTTGTGGCACAAAGTCCTCCAGGGACTCCTCACAGCGAATTCACCAGGTCTATCCCCTACGTAGCTGCTCACGACTTGTCCTCTAATCTCCCGTTGGCCCATTTATCGATACCCTCAATATTGAGCAAAATCACGCACACGGAGATATCCATATCCTCGATAGTGTAGTTGTGATGCGAGTCTCAACATAATGCAGGTTCATCCCCATAATAAGCCGGTGTACCACACATGACATTGTGTCCACAAAGGATGGCGCATAATGAGCCAAGGAATCAAATTGCAAGGCATATTCACGATTGCCCAATGACCCCTGTTCAAGTGTAGAAAGGCCCGTCAACCGGGCTTTGTCGAATCTCCCGTGGTAGGGAATGATCCAAGAAAGCCTGCGAGAAGTTGGGCCGGTCGGAGGGAAATATCTCTCCCTCGGGACACTCTCCCAACTCTCATACCCTGATCACGGCGATGTCCCGTAGGCTGGAATGCGCAACTCAGCGACTCTGTGGGCATAGCATGCATCACCCTAAAAATCTCTGCATCTGGTCTAAGAAGTCACGAGGATCCTCGGTGAATCTTGTCCACTGTGGTGCGGGGTACTTAGTGCTAGGAACTCTCGGACCCTCGAACTACGAGCCCTCCTAAAGATTACGCAGCTATAGGTGGCAAGGCGCGAGCAACCATCATTTGTGCTATAGCATAACCACCGCACTCGACCTCACAGTCGGATGGTACGAATATAGAAAGCGTAGGAGGCGGCATCGTCACAGCCGTAGTCCCAGCGGCTCTTGCGTGGAGGCTTTTTGGGGAGGTAGAGATGATATCTCGTATCGTCCTCAAATGGGTAATTACGATCGAGTGAGGCACCCTGCGGGTGCCCTCTCGGCCAGCTACATCTAACCTCCCTACGTCGTAGGGTGTCTTGAAGATGCGACATTTCTCACGTAAACAAAGAGTATAATAAGCTTAGGGACTCAACCCTATCTTGTATCGCTCTATATGCAGTGAATAAGAAAAGAGTAACCATCCTATCATGCCTTGCGGCCTCCTTGCCTATAGTATGTGGTGCACAACATATCCATAGACAAGACTCTACTTAGCACAACTTGCGGACTCCACACGGGATACGATTCTCCCGATACCAAGTTTGTCCACGCCCCACCTTGGGAGAGCATGGCGCACAGTGCCCTACTAGGACTACGAACTGCGAGTTGGCTTGAGCCCAAACACCTTTGGTGTAGAGTGGCTCTACTAGAATCAGAAAACAACGGGCTATATAGCGACGTAAATACAACCCCAGGCCAGACAAGGCCTATAGCCTGTGAAAGTAAGCATTACGAGATACAAACAATTATAGGGAATCCTATGCGAGCCGACAAGGTCACCATGATATCTAGTATAAGCCGAAAAGTAAAAGCCGATGCTAAATGAGCTATGACAGACAAAGGCCACCAACCAACTGACTAAATAGGGCCCCACACAGCCCAGCTTGCATAGTCAAAAATACATATGGGCCCTACACATGGTATCATCTAACCCACGGGGGAAGTAATGCAATGCACAAGCCTCTAGGAGCCAATAAGATGGTGGGGACGGGGCCAGGCCTACCTGTCACAAACAAAAGTAAACCTCTATCACACATGCTCAGAAAGAAGGAGAGTGTGGCTCAACCTGGCAGTGGAACTATGAGGACTGCTGCGTCGTCTATACGCCACCCTGCCGGGCAAAAGTAATTGACACCCCGAGAAGATGTCGTACCACAAAGTGCCCCGAAGTATGTAAAACAGCAACTTTAAATAGCGAAAACAAGAATAGAACTAACATTGAGCGGAAGTAAGAAAATGGTAGAAGAAAGTGGTAGTGGAAAAATCAATACTAAACTTATAAAGCTGTAATAAGGAGAGGTAGAGGGTCATACGACAAATGGCGATCCTACTATCTATATCGGTAACTAAAGCAGCATAAACATACTGGCTCCCATAAAAGCCGGAAGGTACAACAACCATGAAAAAACCCACCTCGACCCCCATTAGCCCTAGTGATTTCTCGTCTATATACCCCTATCCGAGTCATATTGAATCAACCTACCGGCTGCGCAAAGTCTTTCTAGTCACACAGTGCAGTTGGACCACGCTCGGCCCTTGACTATCGTTGTGCCTACATGGGAGGAACCTCATATCTACACCAGGGTGTAAACGCTCGGAGAGGGTGTGTATAAGGTAACCACGGCAAATATGAGGATATGGATCCCCATCTTCGTCCCTTGCGGACGGCATGCCGCTCCGTAGAGCGACGTATCCTTGCCCATGAGCGGGAGTCGACACGGCTATTAACCACAGGGCGGTCACGGAAGCTATACGGTATAATCCATCCAAAAACAACACAATTTACGAGTCTCGGCTAACAACAACAACTAAACATAGTAACATACTCCTGACATACATTTGCGGGATTCATCTTGGATTACTATGTTGAAGAAACTAACGTGCCGAAAAAATGCCTTAACATACCTCGTTATTGTTTACCGATTAAGCTGGCGAGTTCCAAATTAATATTCAATAGCTCTTCCCAAGCGAAATCATGTTCTTTGGAAAGATAGGACTAGTTTTAACACTAAATACGGTAAAAAAGAAAACTTTATATATAAATATTAACTATATTCCAACTTTACAAAACACGGTCGAAACCTCGTTATTTCTCGAAAGTCTAGAAGGGAGAAATTCTTACTTTAAGCGTGGGATCGTTGGCACTAGTTGGAGAAATTCCAACAACTTTAGGCTCGACGGGACGATGATTCGCTGGGCAAATTTCACGAAAACCTTTCCGTAAGAAATGCTCCCTACATCCTTATACTTTGATACACAGAAGTTAAATTGTATTTGGATGGCGTTTACTTGACATAATCGAATGAAAATTATATGTCTCCTTCGTCTCTATTCTCTCGATGGTAGGTGTTATGTATGAAAAATAACATGAAATCTAAGGGTGAAGGCCTATATATACTTGAAAGCTGACATACAAGGCAACGTGGCACCTTGGCCAACGCGTTGATTACGCTCCGTGCCACGTTAGCTAACGCGCGGAGCCGGCCTCCGTGCCACTTTGCCCTGCAGGCGGCATAGTTCGGCCTCCTCTCGTGAAATCCAGGCTTGGCACTCGTTAGGCCTTTCCCACACGGGCCCTTTCACCATCGTATGACACTCTAAAACTTCAACCAACATGTGAATAAGCCGACTAAATGCTAGAAACCTACGGGGTGTAACAAATAATAACAATCGGGGCCAATACCGAGACAATATGGATTGGAAGAAGCGTGAGGAGTTAAAAAATGATAGGAGCGTCTATGTTCCTCCTCAAAGCGAAGTGAGCAGTACAATGGTTCAAGGTTGAGCATTCTCTCGAAAGTACTCAAAGCGGTGGAGACAACATATAGCCACTTTAAGGAGCTCACGAGTTGATATCTCAGTTTAAATCAAAAGGTGGAGTCACATGCGTGGAGATCGGAAAGGTGGCCGAAGATGAGTAGGATGTATGTTGCAATGGTCAGAGACAGAAAGGCACACTTTCCATCAACACAATGCAAAATCCTAAAAATGACGAGTCTTTGCATAGTGGTCACTACTAGGAGCGAGGAAGGCCATGATTAATCCTCCTAGGCGGTTGTAATTGAGGAGTCGAAAAGCTGTTGTGATGAATGATGAGGGTGTAGCGAGATTTCAAAAACCCAACTTTGTGGTTGGGGACTCGGATGTGGCTTGCTCCAAGTAGTGCAAGGAGTTGTCCATGGGAAGGAGAAGGAGGCCTGGCCAAAAACTTACAGCAATCCATAGACCTCCTCCTTATCCACAACGTTTGAAGAAAAGAGCAAGATGAGAGTATCAAAAGTTTTATCTACATGCTTAAGCATCGTCGGTGAACATCCCATTGGTTGAGGCACTTGACGGATAATAGGATATGCCAAGTTCATGAATGATCTCATCACCAGAAAAAAAAAAGGGTGTAAGTTTAAAACACGCCGATAATCTGTACAACTGTGGTGCCATCACTACGGAGTTCTAGCTCAAAATAAGGAAGACCTAGGTGCATTTACTACCTTGCACCATTGGGGGATTGAGTTTTCAAAGGGCACTTTGTGTGTTACACCCATAAAATTTACGACACATAGATAGCCTATTCGCGTGTTGGTGAAGAGTATTTGAAAGTCATACATGCTAGAAAAGGCCGAGGAAAAAGATCGGATGGCTTTGTGAACCATCGCGGAAGGAGCGGGCGCAGCCCCTCAGCGAGCGGCGTGTCACGAGGTGGGGCCTCCGCGTTGGCTCCGTGACGTTGGGCTGTCAGGCCCAAGTATATAAAGCCCCCACTTCGGTTTAATTGATTAATTACCTAAATTTCCAGCTTCGCGAGGAATAGAGAGAGCACGAGGTTGTGATAAATTATCACCCGATCTATCATGTATAGATTAAACTCAAATCATCAGTGTACGAGGTATTTAGCGGCGGGGAGCATTCCTACGAATTTAGTTTTGAGAAATTCGGCCGACAAATCGGGGCGCTACCAAGCTAAGGTAAGTGGAATTTCTCCAAGTGAGTGTCAATGTGCTCCTAGCCTTAAAGTGAATATTTCTCCCTTATTTGGACTTTCGAGAAATAGCAGATTTTAGAGACCGTTTTCGATAAGCCTAAGTTTAGGTATAAATATATCGAAAGTGACGTTTTCTTTCATAATATTGATGTATTTAGTACTATTGATGTATGTGAATGCAATTGGGAGAAATAGCTAGAGTACTAACTTGAAACTTCGTCCGATAGTCGGATAACAGAAATTTAAGGTATGTAAACCGGTTTCTTCGGCAAGTTAGTACTCTAGCCTAGCATAATTCAGTGAACTCCGTAATAGAACTCCCGGAGTTGAATATTGAGTATTGTGCAAGTTCGGTAAGTACAGTTTGCGTTGTTATGTCGTACTCGGTCAGTTAGTAAAAACGGCCAAATGGCCAGTTAGCATTCCCGGACTCGTATAGCCGGTATGTGATTAGCAAGCATGTTTTAGAATAATATGACAAGATATTCGGAATAAGAGTTAGTAAAGTAAAATCGGATAGACGAGATAGTATCACGGCTCTGAGATTAGCCATTCAGATAGATGATATCTTAGCTCTGATTATCCACTCTGGTGAATAGTATCTTTGCTATAGATTAGCCATGCGGTTAGATAAAGATCCACCAGATTGGTATAAAGCAATATGAGAATCGGTATAACACGAAGATTAGAATAAGAAATCGAAATTCGGATAGTATTTTCAGTTAAACATGCTTGCTATATATGCTTATTGTTTGTTGAGACTTGATTGTGTCGTTAGGGCACCCTTTTGAGCGTCCTCGCCGCCAGGTCGGTAATCGTGTCGCCTTGAGCGGGTGGTTTTACGTCACTCCAGAAGGTGGCATGCCGTCCCAGTTTGGACGAAGATGGGATGAAGCTTTCCCCATATCATTGATCCAGCATTACGTCTGAAAATCTGTTGTGCGCTAGCGCCAGGAGAGCGGTCGAGATACGGTTTCAGTACGAGATCTGATATGGGAGTCTCTTGGACTCGAGACAGGTATTTATATCGGAGGCTATGGCAGAGCCGGAGACCCGGGGGCGGAAAAGGTGCTCGTAGTTGGCAGATGAGTGGAGTGACTTATTTTTGGCAGTTTTGACCGGGTAGGGGTATATAGATTATTTGCTAACTTGAAGCAGCCATCGGCTTATGGGGGTTGGTATTGGCTCTTGGCGATATATATATATATATATATATATGTATTTATATGCTATATATTAGTTAATAGACAGCAGGCCGCCGCGTCTACAGTGCGCTCCTGCCCTATCCACGATGCGGCTTTGATTCAGTTCATACTCGGTTCTTACGGGTCGGTTATCTCTGCTATTCCAGAATTTCTAGTTGTGTTATTTGGATTGATTGTATTGGTTGCTTTGCATGCACTGATGCAATGATGCGCCAGCAGGCATTGCATTACTGCCAGTACTCATAAACGAGAGCGTCCCTACGTAATTCAGCCAACATAAGTCATCGGCTCCTGTCATCCAGAACGTGTGAAGAGTGTAGTTATTTCTTTATTATGCAGTATGGGTAGGCAGGGCTGTCCCGACCATTATATAATTTTCATGAAGACTTACGAATTGTATATATTTATCTCCACACAGCTGATGATTAGGCAGTCGTGTGAGAATACCATGCATTTTTATGAATTGTTTAGCGATACATTTTTGTGTTGGCCGTGTGGGCCATAGTCGATAGTAGTGGTGACAGCAGCCGGTCACGTAGTTATTCGGTATTCTCTATGTTGAGTTTCAGATGACTTCAAACTGACATGGTGGCCTTGTCGGCCCGTATAGGCTCCTTATTATGAGTATGTTATTGGTTATTTGTTATTACATTCCTGGTGGCTATAGACGATCGGCCGAAGGCTGTATTTACAATCGCTATATAGCCCGTTATTTCCGGACATCTAAATTAGAGCTAGCAGGCACCGGAATGTGCTTAGGCTCTGATTAGTAGTGAGGTCCTACTAGGGCACCGGTGCCGGTCATACCCCCAAGGCGGGCGTGACAAACTTGGTATCGAGCAGGTCATGTCCCGGGGAGTCCAAGCCGTGCTAGTGATACTTGTCTATGGATATGTTGTGCACCACATACACTATGGCGGAGAGTTTGCGACATAATCAGGATAGTTACTCTTCTTTCTCATTCGGTCGTGCTATAGAGCGGTACGAGAATAGGGTTGAGTCCCTAAAACTTATCATACTCTTTGTCTAGATAAGAATGGCGGACCGGCGACACCTGCCACGGGCGGGTCGATACGGGAGCGGGGAGAGAGCACCGGCGAGGATGCCTCTTCGAGTAGAGTCGGCCGTCTTAGGGCGATATAGAGAATCATCCACGGCCCTCTCGGCGAGTCTCCTCACATCGGGAGGTCGTTGGGCATGACACGCCTCCAGATAAGCTCATGTCTGCGTCGCCATCAGAACCGAAGTTAAATGTGTTGTGGTTATGTTTGCACAAATGATGGCCACACGGCGCGGTAATTTTGTAGCAATAGAGCCGTCAGGTGGATAAGGTAGTTCCGAGGGTCGGGGTTTTGTGCTGGGTCCCCACGGTTCACAGGTCGAATCGGGCGAAGGGGCCCCCAGGACTTTTTTAGATCGAATCCGAGAGAATTTTCCGGGTTATGCATGTGACCCCTTCGGAATCGGTTAGTAGCGGTGTTTCGGTTGCGGGACATAGTTGTACTCTGGTACGAGAGTTGGGAAAGGTCTCGAGGAGAGATGCTTAGCCTCAGGCCTTGTCCGGCTTCTCGGAAGCCTTCTGGGTTGTTACTTTCCACGCGAGAGATCACGGCGAGGCCGGATGGATCGGTGCATTTGGAGCAAGGGGGCGGGCGTACGAATATGTTTTACGAGTTTGACTCCTTAGCCCGCTATGCTCCGGCGTTTGTTGATATTATGCGTCCGAAGTTCCACGAAAGGTTTATTATGGTGAACGCAGAATATATTGAAGCATCCATGACGGCTACATTATGAGAGGATATGGATATTGCCCAGTACAGGCCTTTGCTCGAACCATTGAGGGCCTTAGACGGCGGCAACGGGGGCGTGGAATAGACAAATTGGAACAACGCCGCGACGAGATCGAGATAGGCTGGGGGGTTCGGAGAGAGGACCCCGAGCCCCGATTGTGAGACAGACCCCCTAGACCCCACCTCCACCACAACAGCCGCGGTGAGGTAGATTTTCGTCGAGGCGTCGAGTACGAGTGGCAGGTTCTCGAGCAGTGGGTTCCCATGGCAGAGAAGGGAGAGCGAAGCGAATTCACACCCCACCACCTTTAGTGCAGCGACCTCACACAGGAGCTTGTAGATATGGCTTTTCAGGGTGTTATATTTGCGGCAGGAGGGCCATCGGATGAGAGATTGTCAGGCCGAGGCAAGAGAGCGAATAGTCGGACGGGGATCCCGCGTAGGGCCCTGGCTCAGGCCCCGGCCTCGGCGGGGCGTAGGCCCTCGGGCTCGCGAGTGAGGCCGAGGTAGATTAGGAGCCTTCAGTTCAGGCACGGGCTCAGGCGTAGCCACGCACTACCGGGAGACGGGACTCGGGCGTCTCCCGAGATGTAATGCTGAGTATGATAATATATCTGTTCATACTGCATATGTCTTGATTGATCGAGATCCACTCTGTCATATATTACCCCATTTGTGGCTCGAAGGTTTAATGTCGCACGAGTTATTTCATGACCCTTTCGGTATCCACACCCGTCGGTGACTCTATTATAGCTAGCGGAAATTTATCGAGGTGTACGGTAAAGATTCTTGTCCTTCTGGATTTACGGTAGATGCAGTAGAAATTTAGAATGATTGATTTCGATGCCATAATGGGTATGGATTGAGGTGATATAGTGCTATGCCAACGTAGAATGTTGTACCAAGGCAGTGCGATTCCCTTTCTTGGGGAGGCAGTCAGGAGTGGAAAGCGGCACGGCTACGCCAAAAGGTAGGTTTATTTCCTACCTTCGAAGGCGAAGAATTTGATAGCTAAGGGATGTATTTACCACCTAGTCGGGGTTCAGGATGTTCGGGTAGAGTCTCCTACACTCAATGTTGGTGTTGAACGAATTCCACGATGTATTTCCGGGCAGGTTACACAGTATTCCCCGAAAGGAAATAGATTTTGCAATCGATTTGCTGGGCACTCAGCCCGCAATTCCTCATATCGTGTGGCTCTGCCCGGAACTCGAGAGAGTTAAAGGAGGCCGGTTGAAAAGAATTTGTTAGATAAAGAGGTTTCATCAGGGCGAGTACTTCACCATGGGGTGCGCCATTTCTATTTGTGAGAAAGAAAGATGGCTGCGCTCATGTGTGTATAGATTACCCGGCGGCGAATAAAGATTCTGATGAAATAAGTATCCGCTTACAGAATGAATGTTTGTTTGATCTGATTGAGCGAGATACTTCTCAAGATTGACTTGCGGTCTGTCATCGGAGTTCGGGTACGTGAAAAGAGACATTCCCAAAAACGGCGTTGGGTTTGATATAGTCACTTTGAATTTCTAGTTATGTCATTTGGGTTGACGAATGCCCGGCAATATTTATGGACCTATTGAATAATATTTTGGACCATACTTGGAACTGTTCGTGATAGTATTTATTGATGATATTGTAGTGTATTCTCGCTACGAAGAAGATCACCCAGGCTCATTTATGGGCAGTATGGAATTCTCGGGGAGCTTGCTTGATTATATGCTATGTTCTCCAAGTGTGATTTCTGGCTTAACTTCGGAGCCTTCTTGGGGCATATTGTGGCGGATCTTGGTATACGGGTTGACCTTGAAAAATAGAAACTTGATCAAACATGGCCCTCGCCTACCACTCAAATGAAGTTAGCGGTTTTGCAGGTTAGCGGGATATTACGGGATTTTTGAAGGGTTCTCCACTATGGCAGCACCTCTGACTAGTTTGTGCGGCGGCAAAGGTTTAGGTGGGCAGAGGCATGTGGGCAGAGTTTCCAGGTACTGAAAGACAGATTAACCTTTGCCCCTGTGTTAGCATTGTCGGAAGGTACGAAGGTTATTGAGTATATTGCGACGCATCGGGCATTGGGTTGGGTTGTGTGTTGATGCAACATGGTAAGGTGATTCCATATGCTTCCCGGTGACATGCGAGGAAACACGAAAAGAATTACCCTACCCACGACACGGAGTTAGCCGCAGTGATCCAGCCAAAGATATGGAGACATTACTTGTATGGCGTCCATGTGGAAGTTTTCACGAGATCATAAGAGCCTAAAGTATATCTCCACCCATAGGGAGTTGAATCTGCTGACCGGCCGTCGGCGGTTGGAGTTATTAAAAGAGTATGACGTGGAATATTACATCATTTAGGAAAAGCCAATGTTGTAGGAGATGCTCTCGGCCGTAAATCGATAGGAGGATTTGGCGTATTTGCGGCCAGCGGCGCGTGAATTAGTCGAGGAGAATACATCGATTGCCCGGCCATAGTTCGTGTAGCGAAACGAGAGGGCAATAGGCGGTAATTCAGAAAACCGCCGTGTCATCATTAGTGGTGGAAATAAAGGAATGGCAATATGAGGATCGACACGATCAGCTAAGGGCCTTGATTATTCCCGCGGGGAAAGCGCCGGATTTCCGGATAACGAGAGGATAGAGTGCTGTGTTATAAGGGCCGTCTCTGTGTTCCGGATGTTTTCGAGGCTCCGCCCATTGATTATGAATGGTACATTACGCTCGCTATTCTCTTCCACCGGCGCGACAAATGTACCATGATATCAAAGAGAACCTGCGAGTGTGGCAGTGAAAAAGAGAAATTGCCGAATTTGTAGCGGTGTCCTAACGCATGGTGGAAAGCGGGAACATGAAGCCGGCGGGTTAACTCGGGACATAGCTTTGTCCCTCTCTGGAAATGGGAAAGCGGTGAACATGGATTTTGTAGCGAGGATTCCCCGTACTAGACATAGACACAATTCTATATGGGTGATAGTTGACGGGTTAACAAAATGTTTCATTTCACACAGTTAAAACTACTTTCTCGGCCGAAAGATTATGCCGAGGTGTATATCAGAGAAATAGTCAGATTACACGGAGTGCCGGTATCTATTATTTCGAGACAAAGGAGCACGGTTTACGGCTAGATTTTGGAGTCGTTTTCGAGAGAGATGGGAACGCGAGATTAATTTGAGCACAACATTCCACCCTCGGAACCAGGATGGAGCGACGAACGCACCATTCGGGCGGCTCGAGGACATGCTTCTTTGGCATGTGTGCTAGATTACAGTGGTAGGCAGGATGAGCATTTACAAATCTAATCGAGTTTGCTTATAATAATAGCTATCACTCAACTATCCGAATGGCGCCCTTTGAAGCATTATGGGCGAAAATGCAGAATCGCCGGTTGGGTGGTTTAGTAGGAGAATCGCGCGTTGATTGGGCGAGACATTATTCAACAATCGAGAAGAGAAGGTAAAACTTATCGAAGACGTTTGCGGCTACGAGAGAGAGCAGCAAGAAATCACTGCCGAATGTGCGGCGCAGAGACTGGAATACGATGTGAGCAGCCAGGTATTGAAAGTATCTCCAATGAAAGGAGTGATGAGAATTTGGTAAGAAGAAAGGTAGCTACGGCCCAAGATTTGTCGGGCCATATCGAGATTAATTAGAAAGAAGATAGGCAGTGGCATATGATTGAACTTGCCTCTAGAATTGAGAATCGTTCGCTCCAGGTCTTTCATGTATCTATGCGAAAAATGCATAGCAGAACCCGTCGAGAAACGATCCCGATCCAGATATCCGAGGATTGCTGGGGAAGGGCGCCCTATGAAGGTTCTAGTAGCTATCTTAGGCAAGGCAGATTAGTAGATTGAGAACCCGTAGATTGAGAACCAAAGATATTGCGTTTGTCAAAGTACTGTGGCGTAATAGGAACCGAGAGGAGATGACTTGGGAGGCGGAGGAAGATATGAAAACCATATACCCTCACTTGTTCCAAGCCTAGTCAGGCGAAAGGTATGCTAATATTGTTACTTATGCAGTGCCTTATAGTCTATATTCGTAAGTGAAATGATCGATCTTAATCTATCATGTGAATACTATAGTATTGTGTGGAGTACCTGTATTGGACTTTTCTGCATTTCAGGTCTTTGGGATAGTCCATATTATAGGGGAAACTCTGCCGAAATTTTTCTAGAAATAAGTTGAGAAGTCTTAAAGATAGAAGTGTACATTCGAGGACGAATGTTCTTAAGAGGGGGAGAATGTTACACCCTATAAAATTCCCGACACATAGATGGCCTATTCGCGTGTTGGTGAAGAGTATTTGAAAGCCATACATGCTAGAAAAAGGCCCGGAAAAAGATCGGACGAGAAACCTATCGAACCATCGCGGAAGGAGCCGGGGCAGAGCCCCTCCGTGATGGCAGCGTGTCACGGAGGTGGGGCCTCCGCGTTGGCTCCGTAACACGTTGGGCTTGTCCAGGCCCAAGTATATAAATCCCCCACTTCGGTTTAATTAATTAATTACCTTAAAATTTCCAGAAAACTCGCTAGGAACAGAGAGAGCGAAGGTTGTGATAAATTATCGCCCGATTACGCCGTCAAACGTAGTCCAAATCCAAATTAACCTCAGATACCGAGGTATTTAGCAGCAGGGA
>JACEIK010002970.1:89842-118441 GCA_018107945.1 Datura stramonium
CTAGTCTTTTCACAGAAGGATGATCAATTAGATCCAACACAAGACCAAGGATCAGACAATCACTAATCAGAGTGAAAACCTTGCAAACCAAGGTTAAAGTTCCAGCAAAGGTGACACTAGGTGAATTCTTCCCATCTGCATAAATCTTGATAGACAGAGTTACCCAATACTTGTGCTACTGGATTAGTCGAAGTGTATGTAAAACTATTAATATGAATTCTTTTGCTACCCTCATGTTAAAAGTTTGCAGCAACCCTATTGTTGCTGAGAACTTAATTCCTTTGATTTCAAGAAATTCACTATTGTGTCTGTATCGGTGGAAGGGTGGGAGGAGAACAACTTCCAACACAGCCAAACACAGTATTTTTTTTTTAAGTATTTGACAAGCCACCCAATCTTAGAACTAAACAAATTGATGATTGCTCACCCAATATTATCCGCAATCCACTATGAAATGTTAATAAATTATCATTGACCAGATGATGTCCATGGTTTGCTATCAGGAAATGAATAACTTTTACTGAAAGATGAATGATGGTTCCTTTCTACAAAATAACTACTCAGAACTGTAAATAATAAGATAGAAGAAGCGGAAAGGCAGAAGGCAACATCAAAAGTTAACACCCAGAACCTAATTTATCCCCGTGAAAGGAGTGAGCTCCAAATGGAGTAGATAGACCTACTAATAGACTTTACCATATAAACATGAAAAATCAAAAGCACACCCCAGGAAAAAGAACCAATCACCAGAAAATGATAGTCAACTTTTACTTTTTAAGGGAAATATAGTTGTGTATGTTTTGTGATGTTCTTCCATCTAAAAAGAGTAGCAATTATGCTCCATCAAAAACTACCAACACCGGCTTTTAATGCAAGCAAAAGAGACAGGCCAACTATTATAGAAAAGAAAGAGCATAAATTATTAGAATCAGCTTTTATTAGCAGCTAACCTTGGGTACATAAAGCCACTAGTCTGATCTCCACCGCAAAGATACTCCTGAAGCATCTGAGGATGATATTCTAAAATCTGTTTGTTCAAGACAAGTGTAAAATCAGTCGTTTGATCCATTTCACTAGCAAGGTAGCCATTCATACTAAAGACAGACCCACCTCACGATATATGAGTTCTCTAACATCATCTTTTGCCAGTTTCCTCTTCTCAAATTCAAACTCAAGCTTTGATATTGGTGGTCTAGATGGTTCACGATCAGCATTTGATAAACCACGGAAATAAGGATCCTCCAATCCCTAAGAAAAGGCAATATTAGTGTTGCTGTCAATTGGACTTTTTTTAAAATAAAAGAAATTGGGGTAGGGGATGGAGAAATGGTGAAGGGGATTACAAGCTGGGGAATAGAACCCTCACCAATAAGGTTAAAGTTTAGGTAGCCAACCAATTGAGCTACTAAGATTTCCCCGTCAATTAGACTTGAGAATTTCGTTTAGTAGATGAAATAACATTGGATTTATTTTCAATCACTACCTCTTCTGCTGTTGGCCGATCTTTAGGGTCAAACGCAAGCAGTCGTTCAAGTAGGCATAATGCCAAAGGATCTGCATTTGGAAACTTTTTTGCAAATGGAACCGGTTGTTTCTTCCGCATGCTACTGAGGTATCTTCTCGCCTTTTCATTTCTAATCTGCCAGTTATGAATGAAACAAGTTCATAAAATAAGAGAAAAATAAAGTGGCATGTAAAATGTGACACCATGGAACTTCTCAGCAACAATTTTTCTACCTTATCTTCTAAAGATAACACATAATACCACCCTATACTTTGTCCATTTTTTCAATTGTACACTTTATTTTTGCGGGNCCCCCCAAAAAAAAATATTTGCTCAAAGTGGTATAAATACCACCATTTGAACCCAGGTGACAACCATGGTGTTTTACGTGTGCAACACGTGAGAATCCTAATTTTTACTCGTTTTGTTTTCTTTACTTTCTTCTCTTTCTTCGTTTCTTCTCCCTAACACCTTCTCTGCTCCTTCCACCATCACTCCTTCATCAGCTACCAGAAATCCAAGCTTTCTAGTTCTCTTTGAATCTTCATTCTTCCCCATTCAAGTTTTAAGAGTTCACCACTGCAATTCAACCACCATTTTTAACACTACAGCTCACAAGCCATTGTACTCATCTTTCATTCACCACTACGCCTCACGCCACCTTCAAGAGGTATCACCATCACATCTTTGTGACCACAGGTCATACACACAAAAACAAAACCACCACTAGTAAATATCAAAAAACCCCAATCCAGTGATACCACTGGCAACCAGAATCTTTCAAGCTTCCGGAGGGGCCACCAGGAAGAACACATCGCTTACACCACCTAAAAGCCCACAGGTATAGGGCGGTAAAAACCAGGAAAAAAAAAATCACCAGCGAGCTCCATCACTACCATAAATCCCCATGAATGCCTCCTTCAATTCCCTTTACTCTACCAGAAAATGGCATCACCTTCATCATCTTTCACTCCATAGATGTCTCTCTTTTCAACTTAGTTTTACCTCAGAAAAAACCCTCAGGGAACACCACAGCTCCTGTGCCTTAAACAACTGAAAGCCGACAACACCACGAATTTGGTGGTGATTTTGATTTTCAACAATGGTTGTTTGACAGTGGATCTATGTTGTGAAGAAATAAAATGAGTGGTGATTTTTTCAGATTGATGGTGGAATAAAAATAGAAAAGAAAAGAAATTTACGTGGCAAAATATCATTGGTGCTTCACTACACTGCCATTCATAAAACTGGGGTTGACCTCAAAAGCTGGTATTTACACCACTTCAAACAAATATAGGAGGGTCATATGACACCCACAAAATTAAAGTATGTGATTGACAAAAAGGGACAAGTATAGGGTTATTTAAATGTATTACCCTCATCTTCTATTCTCAAATATATCTACTTGCGGTATTAAACACATAGTTTGGCACACAAAGCATGGACAATAGGATGATGCTATAAGAATATCACATTATTAAAGAACATTCTGAGAAAGAAAAGCATATATTATGAGAACTGACCTTTGCAACTGTTTCTGGAGGAGGTGTCCCAAGCAAATCTGTGATTAGGTCTAATTGATGCACCACATTCTTTCCAGGAAATAATGGTTTTCCAGAAAGCAACTCTGCAAATATGCATCCGATGCTCCAAATATCAATAGCAGGAGTATACTGCAAATAGAGAACTCTCAGAGACAGTATATGTCACATGTAAATGAGTATATGAATATGTGTCAATAACACAAATAAGTCTTCACATGTATGATAAAGTTGCTTCATAGTGAAACCACATCTTTCCACTATAATTCTTTCATCAAAATTTGGCAAGGAACAAATCCTTGTCCTTAAAGCGTATAAACTGTAAAGCCATGTTTCAGTGTAAAATGCAAGAGAAGTTGCTCCTTAGCATCTCATCCATTTCCTCTGTCCACGCCAATGCTGGAAGCAGACTCAAACTAAACTTGGAAAAGAAGTTCTCAGACGGTTAACTGAGCATGACATATTCATGCTCAAAGTCACTAAAAGTGTGGTAAGCTCTGTGCTAAAACTAAAAACCCATATGAAAACCTATTAGCTCCTCTGAAATGATATTGTCATTACTTTTGAAAATTTTCACTTTTCCTAGACTTGTGAAATGTAGAAAATTCCAATATCCTTAGGCAGTTACTTGAAGATTAGCAAAATGCGCCCAGTTTTTCCTACAGCACCATTGACTTGGTAATCTTCATTGTAAAATGTTTGTCGCTGCATATTCGTTGCTCTTTTAAAATTATCACTTTAGTCTTCCTTGTGGAGTCTCTTAACCTTGTGGCTAATGGTGGATTTACTTCAGAGCCAGTGCAGTACGATACCCACTGCCTTTAAATTCTGTATCCACCTATGACTAACAGTAAGTAAATCAAATCTTTCACAGTTTCACTGTTGCTGAACCATTGAGGAGAACAGGCCATATAGCAGGTACCCCACAGTATTGATGAGCACTACACAAGATTCGAGAGATTGATACTCATTATAGAAGGTGGAGCATATGCTGTAAGAGGGATATTCTCATGATTGTTCAAATTACGCTACTACCGAAGTTCTTGAATTCAAATTTTCTTTTTCCAACAAGTAGCTCCATAGCTTATCAACTATACTTCAACCTCTAATGAACCTATAATTCAACATAGCTAGCATAGGATAATATGATAAACAGGTACCATCCTCTCCTAACAAGAATAAAGAACAGATTAGAAAAACAAAGTCACTTTTATGTATTACTACTTACTCTCCCCTTTGCTCTACGTTTTTTATCCTTTTGGTTTTTGCTGCAGTAAATTTTTCAGTCAGCGCATTTTCCAGTTGTAATCAAATGAATCTAGATTGCAGGCATTGTTAAGGGCTGCAATGGCATATGAGAACATGCAGCGTCAGACACAAACCATTTACTGTGAAAAATAATTAGTTCTGCTAGTGTTTTGCCCTCCCCAAGGAAATAGAAAGACAAATAATCTGTGAATCTCAAAGGAAAGCAAAAGACTTGAGAGGAGTAACAAAATAATGAGGAACAATCTTGATCATAATACATTGACGCTAAGTGCAAAGACTGAAGAAGCAACAAAATAATGGGAAACAATCTTGAACATAATACATTAAAACTAAGTGTTATTAACTATACTTAACATCTGTGCATTGCAGTTGTTGAATATATGGAACAGAATGAACAATAAAACTCTGAAATTTAGTGCTACTGCTGTTGTTGCATACACAATCAGAAAAAAAGAGAGTAAAAACTCAAGTCAGTGACATTGTAGTTGTTGCATTTACACCTGCAGAATGAACAATAAAACTTGGAAAGTGATAAACGAATCTTACCTTAGAGAAAAAGGAGCCACATAGCTCAGGGGCACGATACCATCGAGTTGCAACATAATCCTATTCAAAAAGATAAACATGTATCAAAAATACCAGACAAAAATCATGTATAAAACAATGGGACCATGGAAGCCTTCTAATTTTGGACTTACAGTCCAGAAAATAGCTGATGGCACATCATTGAATGACACACGAGCAAGCCCAAAATCACATATCTTCAACTTACAGTCAGCATTAGCAAGGATATTTTTCGGCTTTAAATCCCGGTGGAAAATATTTGCTGGTAAGGGGGCAAAAACGGCAGGTTTGATTATCACAGAGGTAATTTCAACTTCTATAGATAGAGGTAGCAAGAGGAGGCACATTTGGAATTACACAAAGAACCAACCTGTATGAATATATTTTAGTCCACGCAGAAGCTGGTACAGGAAAAACTGATAATGCTCATGTGTTAGATCATTATTGGCCTTAATTACCTGATGGAGATCTGATTCCATCAATTCAAAAACAACATAAATATCTTTAAACTCTCTTCGAGAAGGAGGCAACATAATGTGCTTTATTTCTACAATATCCGGATGCCTAAGTAGTCGAAGAAGCTTGATTTCTCTCAAGATTCTCGTGGCATCAGAAACATGGTCAAAGACGTCATTAATTTTCTTGATTGCAACTCTTTCACCAGTATGGGTATCGACAGCAGACCCCACGACTCCATAGCTGCCTTTGCCAATTACTTCCTGAACTTGGTATCTACTTGCCTCTCCATATTCAGTAAAGAATTCCGTCTCCAATGCATTCTGAATAAGAACATCCCATTCAAAACAAATATCATACACTGAAAGCTAAAATAGCGGCATTCCCCCCTCCTCTTACCCATGTACATTGACATGGAGGTTAAAATATAATAAGAGATGATTAGAAGTGACTTCATGTGCTAGAAAATACATACATACACACACACTGAACACGAAAATCTAAGCAATCAAAGAAACTGTTGCTTTGACATGACTTCCCCATTGACCAAAATTCATCTGATGCTTCCAATTAAAACTTAACATAAATACAAGTCTCTGGGAAGATCATAAATTTGCAAAGAGCAACATTTGGTCTGAGATTATTCAATCATAGTGATAGCACAGACTACCAAAAGTTCATCTCCCAAACATATAGGCTGAAATATCAGAACAAATTAAGCTGAAATTTCATTCTCAATCACAAGAAGGGTCCATGACTTTAAATAAGTGGGTGCAGATTACTATAGTACACCTTTTTTTTTCGCAACAGGGGATTCAGACTTAATATAAACATATATTCTCAACAAAATTTCAATCTTATATATAACACTACCCAAACAGGCTCCTTCAATCAACATCTACTCCTGTTCTCTAAAGAGCGAGAATCTATTTATACGTATGTGAAATACAGACATAAAGACAGATCATCCGCATCAAATTAAGCAGTTAATGATATTTTAAATTGGTCAACTCCATGCGAAATCAAATATGTAAAAAGTCAAATCGAGGAAAAAAAAGAGGGGTCGACGACTCCGCAGGTAAAAAGGGACCAAAAAGAAAGACCTTTTTGAGAGGATCCATGGAAGAAGAGATGGGAAAATTAAGTCGTTTAGGTACTTTGATGAGCTTTAGACCCGTAATGTCAAAGTCCTCAGTAATGGTAAATTCCTGTTTATCTTCTTTTTCTTGTAAATTATGGGGTTTCTGAAGATCAGTCAAGATCGCATCCTCATTGGTGTGACGACGATGAAACCAGCGAAGAACTCCATCGACGAATGTACCACTACCCCCCATATACACTACCACTTCTCCCTTGTTTCTTTTTGTTTCCTCCCCTAAACTTTCGTGATCCTTGATTCCCCACCACAAGATCTCAGCATTCCACGCTTTCTCTCTTCTCCCACATTCCGATGCTATCTTCCGATTCTCCCTCCAATTTTTATTGGGTCCGATATATTTGTGGGTAGATAGATGGAAGGAAAGCAAGTAATAATAGTGTTAGAAATTAGGACAACCGTGTTACACTGGCAGATGTTTCCATGTTCCTACCTTTGAATTTTTGAAACCATATTAGGCAAATTACGGCTGCCAAGTGGGCAAATTGATTTCCTACCTTTTAAAATGTTTGAAACAATATTATTACTATGCAAATTACAGGCAATTAAGTATCAAGTGGACAAATTGTTTCCCTATCTTTCAAAATGGGAAAATCTAATCTAAGGCTTCACACTCTACCTTACAGATTTCGTAGTTATTTCTATATTTATTTCTAATTTTATAACCTATTTATAACAAAATAAAATATTTTTATACATAAGAGATTTAATAAAACAAATACACATATTTTCTTTGAATATATCTTTTTTTTTTTACTCAAAACTGTGCGCGGCCATAGGAGACCAATTCTTTCCAACCTCCTCGGATGGTCATTAAGGCAAAGAAATTATAGGTCAATTGATTTTATAATCCTTTATAAATTTATTTTTACTTTAAAAGAATATATATATATATATATATATATTTCTATTATATAGAAAGATGAAAAGGTGGTAGATCAAGGATAGAAAAGTAATTAAACCTATTAAATAAGCATGTTTGTCAATAATTATTGAACTTCTTTTCCATGACCCACTTTTTTATTCAATTTTCTGTTTTTAAAAAAATTTACTATTTTCCACCTTTGCTATTTAATTAAAAAAAAATCTCAAATAATTTATTTTATATAGTATTTTTAATTATAATTTTTTTCTATTATATAGAAAGATGAATAGAAAGATAAAGGAAAGATAAAGATGTGATAGACCAAGGGTAGAAAAGTAATTTCAAATCTAGTATATATATATATATATAAAACTCACAAGAGATCTAAAAAGTTATTTCCTCATATTCAAAATTATAAATGATAGAAACAAAAATTAATTAGAAGCATAAGTCTGCTGCAAATGACACTAATGGGCCGCATGTTAACAGTCAAGCTACTCTCTCTCTCTCTCGACGCACAATAGCAATGACTACAATTATGACTGTGATACTATAGCCCAAGGCCAGAAAATTATGTTGACCCTCTACTATAGATAGGAAGTTGATGATCCCTGGGAATGGCATCCAATGGGAGCTCCTGTCTCTAACTTTTGCGAGTTTTCTGCCACTGATTTACCAATTGATTGAGGAATCTAGGAAGATAGAAACTTTGATGACGATGTTCAACTCAGATTTGTCAAAGTGAAAGGAAAGGAGACTTATGTTGTACTCTGATTCTTTGAGGCTGGAAGATATACTTAACCTACTCCAACGGCAGTTGACATTATTCGAGGTAATTGAAGTGCACAAATGGGTAAGCCTTTAATCTTTGTACCTCCAATTGACTGTAATGATAAGTTGATTGAGAAAATAGACGATGACGACCTAAAATCACAAGTTGAATATTAAAAAACTTCTCTAATTGGGTATGTAATTTGTAACACCCCTTATGTGTGATCTGTGAATAGCTATGTCTCAGATGTTTGAAATTTTGTTACGCAATCTCAGATTCTTGTGCATATTGAAGGATATTATATTTTCAAATTTCAATCAATTGAGGACATGATCAAATTCCCCAATCTAGTCCATACACTTTGTTGACGTGCCCGCAAGTGTACTGGTCGTGCAAGTAATATAGTGGCTCTTTTTAAGAACCGGATTGTCGAACCCACAGGGACTGGACCCATTCCTCTAACTATCCGAAATAGTTATCGAACATGAGATGGGCCATTCTCTAACTATCCATTTCTTAGTGTGATCTGAAATATCTAAAGTGTTGGTGATAGACATTTTCGATTTAGATAAATTAAGAAGTCTAAGTTTGGGTCATGAAATATTGAAAAGTACTGCGGAGCAGCATAGAGTTAAAACCGGATAATCATGCGATAATACGATTTGCAATGGAATAAACATGGGGAATATCGGTGTTATTTCACATAATTAGAATTGCATGTTCATGGTCTTCCGAGCCTCTAAACACGGCAATCTAGCTTCATTGCGGCATTGTGGCTTGAGGAGTTTAATTTTCTAGTCGCGGGCAATCAAATATGTTGTGGTTTACGGAAAAACGGTTAGGGACTTTCGTGCGTCTAACCCATTTTAACTCAACAGCCTCGCAACTATGGCAGTGGTGATGTGACATCCCAAGTTGGTCTTTCATAGCTCCCATAGTGTATCAACCAAACCAGTGTTAGGTATATTTCTATCCAAACACGGAACCTCTCGAGATTACTTCATGCTCCCACATTCGTGTCTGACCTAGGTAATGCCTTCTCAAGCTATTTCCCAAGCTAACAAATATGCTTTTATGGTGATAAATCATAAAAACAACCCAAACAAATCGGAGAATGCCAAGACGAGAATAATCCCGATAACTTAGTGCAAAACAAGTTCGCCAAAATGTTATATCACAATCCATGGCTTCAACCCTAGAGGAAGGGTTCTAGCCATTCGTATTAAATAAAACTACTCTACACTGTTAATCTACTCTAAACTACATACTTACACGATATTGGTAGATGAGAGAATTTGATAAACCCTAGATGAGTTACTCCACCTCTCCGCTTCCATATATCACGTTTTCAGGGAATAAAATCAGTGACCAAATGGAATTAGGTGGTAGGGGTCCTATTTATAGTAAATGGAAAACGTGCTTAATTTGGCGCTGTCGTGGAACGACTCCGTCAGTCACGGAGTGTATCGCGAGAGCCTTTGCCTCAGTGACACGGAGCGTCGCGAACTCCTTTGAAATCACCCAGAAAATCGGCCTCGGCAGCACTGCCCGCGTTGGCGGCGATGACACTTATTGCTTGGGCGGCACCGCGTTGCGGCCTCTTGGTGTGAGCCACCTAGCAGGTAACGCGTTGCCTTAATTGAGGGCATCTTGGGGCCTGCCCGTGTGGCACGTGCCGGCCAGCAGTGGGAGGCACATTTTGGGCCTCCTCTTTGCCGACATTCGTGTGTTGATTCCGTCTCCAAGCCTCTACTTCACCAACTCATAAGTTAGCTCCTCAAAAGTCATCAAAACCTACAAAACAAAGGCTAATCATGTTGGTTTAGCACTTATCTTCACATTTATATAAAATCACATGAAAATGTATAAAATAACTTAGACAACCCGACTAATTTAAGTTGTAAAGCGTATCACGGGCATGCTATTTTTGCCAGTGATCACAACCCCACACTTAAAGCCTTGTTCGTCCTCGAACAACGCTTTTGCGTATCATGCAATTTGAGACTCCCACATAACTAATTTAGCAAGTTAATTCAAGCTACGGCTATAATGATGACATAAGATGACAAGCTAAAATAGAACATGCTATGAAATACAACTATGTTAAGACTTCTTAACCTCGAGAATCGACTCTCAATCTTAGCAAACTCGTGCAAATCAGGCGATTAAGAAATCCCCACATGAATTATATCCTTCCCTTAAACATGTGCCCTCACGGAAAGAGAGTTATCCAATCACATGCAAAAATAATTTTTACATCACAACATGCGTGGGTACATACATAAATTACACTCCTCTCACAAGAATTCACATGCTTCATGTCATGACCCATAGCTTGCCCTTAGTGTTTTACTCCCTTTAATTTGAGGATGTATGAATGTAAGATCAAGTAGGACTTTGTAGGTTGTAACTTAACTTCCAGTGCAGGGTAGGTACTATTATGGCAGTAATAGTGACTATCTTTCCTGGCGCTTTTAAATCATCACGCCCTCATGGCGAACTTCCCTTCCCTTACTTCACCTTTTTATCCTTGGTAGTTTTCTTTTTCCTCTTTTGTTCCCCCTTTATTTAGGCACTTTTAACTTGTTAGTAAGGAGCTCTATAAATAATTTTGCATTACTTTGTTTTCTTACCCCTTAATAATGATCAACCACTTTCACACAAGTGCCTTTGTCCTTTCGAAACTTCACCAGCTTGCTACTTTTCATTTCTTTTCATTCTTCTCACTCCATTACTCTTTCGGATTTTCTTCTTGACGCTTAGGAGATTTGGGTCAAATTCAAGGTTAATGAAAGAAAAGGATTAGGCTTATGTTGCGGTATCAAAAGAATAGGCTCAAGGCTCAACGGAGCTAACTAGGATTACTTTTTTCAAAGTAGGTAAAACGACGGATAAAAATTAGGTTAATTCAAAAATGCCTATCATCGTCTCTACGATTCACATCCTTCATTTCGCTTCATACACACCAGACAAGTTTGAGACAATCCACAATAGCATAGAATACTCAAAAAAACCTTACACTCGTAGCATGCTCGATTCAAGACACTTTAGTGGACTCTTACTCGGCTAATCACAAAATTCAAAATTAAGCTTCAATAATATTGAGTCAAATTCAAAGAGCTAAGTGTCTCAAACAAGTTATACACTTGCATGCTTCAATACCGAACATACTTGCCTCTTACAATCATATATGGCATTTTATAACAAGAACATCAAGCATCAATTAGCTACGGTTTCAAAAACCCGACATCTATCGACTAATTTTCCCTCAGACGGTCGTCATCCATCCACTTGGTCCAGCTTGATCTAACTATGACTAAAACATTATGAGACAAAGAAAAAAAATTAAAAAAATAAAAAGAAAAAATATTATTCATCGGTTCCAAAGACCCCAGTCGGAAAGAGCGAAAAAATCAACGGGTGATAAGAGTCATGCTTGACTCACAAAGATGTTTTCACATTTTTCAATTTTTATCACACAAGCATTTCATTCACCTTATTTGTTAAGCACAAAATTTTAAATTTCTTTGAAATCTTGAAATTTCCTACTTTAACACTTTAATCATTCTATGTCCTCATAGCATCAAATTTAACATTTAAAGGGTGAAATACTCTGAGGCATTTAGGCACAGCTAAGAAGCATGTTTTCCTCGGCTTGCACATGTGGGTGCTGGGCCCACACTTTTCTCTTCCGTGCTTAGTAGCTTCCTCACTCAGAATTTTCGGACTTCCCCTCTACCTGTGCCTAACTTTCCACCAAAAACCTGAAACAAAAAAAAAAAAACAAAATCGAGCAAAATCAAAATTACAAGCTGTACTGAGGTACCCTTGGGTTTGCCTCCCAAGCGGCGCCTTATTTTACGTCGTGGCACGACGTGGGCATACACCGAGGACATCCTCGTACACAGGTTTCTCTTTGAACCGTCTCCTTTTTATTACATTGTTTGGAGAGCGGCCTCCACTCGGTTCCTCCCTTTCTCCAACTTCTTCTCACTTTGAAGCCACTTTGTCAGACTCGGAAATTTGAATAACTTGACATTTCCTTTGTCCATGCACTGTGGAACCCTCAGCCCCACACTGTTATACGCCAACACACTAACCCATTGACAAGGTTTTACGTAGTGTGCGGATGGGTTTATTTCTTGGTAGATGATGAACCGCAAATTAATACGGAGTCGTGCAAGTAATATAGTGGCCCTTTTTAAGAGCAGGAATGTCGAACCCACGAGGCCGGACCCATTCCTCTGACTATCCATTTATAGCGTGAATCTTAATTACCTAAAGTGTTGGTTATAGACATTTTCGATGAAGGATATTTAAGTCTAGTTTAGATTGACGAAATATTAAAGTGCTTTAGGAGCAACATAGAGTTAAAACCGATTAATCATGCGATACTACGATTTAACGATGGAATAAGCATGGAACTATCAATTGTTATTTCACATAATTAGAATTGTCAGGTTTATGGTCTTTCGAGCCTGTAAACACAGCAATCTAGCCTGTTTTGCATCATTGTGAGCGAGGAGTTTAATTTTTCTAGTCGCGGGCGATCGGTTTATGTTATGGTTTACGGGAACGATTAGGGACTTTGCGTGCGTCCCAACCTGCCTTGGCTTAGCCTACAGCAAACTACTTCTTGAGTGGTGACATCCCGAGTTGGTCTTTCATAACACAGTGTATCAACCAGAAGCAAGGTGTTAGGTATATTTCTATCCAAACAGGAACCTCTCCCGAGATTACTTCATGCTCCCCACATTCTCATGTCCTGACCTAGGTAATGCCTTCTCGAGCTATTTCCCAAGCTAACAAATATGCTTTTATGGTGATCAATCATAAAAACAACCAACAAATCGGGATACGAAACGGGAATAACAATCAATAACTTAATTCCAAAACAAGTTCATAAAATCACAATCATAATCCATGGCTTCAACCCTAGAGGAAGGGTTCTAGCCGTTCATGTTAGTAAAACTAACGTTAATCTACTCTAATCTACTATTAAAACTACATACTTACACGAGATTGGTAGATGAGAAGGGAATTTGATAAACCACCAGATGAGTTCTCCCACTTCTCCATTCCTCCTATGCGGTTTTCGAATAAAATCGTGACCAAATGGAATTAGGAGCTAAGGGTCCTATTTATAGTAAATGGAGAACCTGCATAATTTGGCATTTGTCGTAGAACGGCTCAGGTGTCACGGAGTGTATCGGGCGAGTGCTGCCTCCGTGACACGGAGGCATCGTAACTCCTTTGGAAATCATCAGAAAATCGGCCTCGCGGCACCTTGCCGCTGATGGCAGCATTGGCCACGGCTGGCAGGCGGCGCGTCACACACCTTTGGTCGCGGAGCCACCATGCCGTGGCACGTTACTTATGGCCCCATGGCATCTTGAACAGCACACTCTTAGTGGCACTGCGACGCGCGAGGTGAAATTTGTTTGGGCCTCCTCTTTCTTGACGTTCGCGTGTCGATTAGTCTTGACCCTGCACTTCACCAATTCATGAATTAGCTCCTCAAAGTCATCGAAAACCTACAAAACAAAGTATAATCATGTTGGTTGGCATATCTTCACTTTTATATAAAATCATGAAAATGTATCAAATAATAGACAGCACGACTAATTTAAGCTATAAGCGTATCACGGGCACTATATTTTCCGTGATCTGGCCCACTTAAAGCCTTGTTAGGTCCTCGAACAACCTTTTACCTATCATGCGTATGGAGAGTCCCACATAACTAATTTTTGCAAGATAATTCAAGAAGCTACGGCTATAATGATTACGTAAGATACAAGGTTAAAATAGAACATGCTATGAAATGCAACTACGTTAAGACTTCCTAACATCCAGAATCGACTCTCAATATCAACAAACTCATGCAAATCAACTAATTAAAGAAATCCCACATGAATTTTATCCTTCATTAAACATGTGCCCTCACGGAAAGAGAGAGTTACCCAATCACACGCAAAAATAATTTTTACATCCTACATGCGTGGGTACATACATAAAATTACACTCACTCTCACAAAAGAATTCACATGCTTCATGTCATGACCCATAAGCTTGCCCTTAGTGTTTCTCCACTAATTTGAGGATGTATGAATGTAAGATCCGTAGGACTTTGTAGGTTGTAACTTAACTCAGGGTACGGGTAGAATGCTTATTATGGCCGAGTAATAGTGACTATCTTTCTAAGCGCTTTCAATACATCACGCCACCGTTGCGAACTTCCCTTCCCTTACTTCACCTTTTTATCCTTGATGATTTTTCTTTTTCCTCCTTGTGTTCTCCTTTAATTTAGGCACTTTTGACTTGTCGATGGGGAAGCTCTATAAATAATTTTTCATTACTTTGTTTTCTTACTCCTTATGATAATCCAACCATTTCTTCACACAAGTGCACCTTTGACCTTTTCTCAACTTCTACAACTTGCTACTTTTTCTTTCTTTTCATTCTTCTCACTCCTTTACTCTTTCAGATTTTTCTTCTTCAGCACTTAGGAGCTTTGGGTCAAATTCAAGGTTAATGAAGAAAGTTAAGCTTATGTTGCGGCTATCCAAAGAATAGTCTCGAGGCTCGAGCGGGGCTAACTAGGATTAATTTCTCAAGGTAGGTAAAAGGAGGATAAAAATAAGGTTAATTCAAAGAAATGCCTAAATCGTCTCCACAATTCACATCCTTCATTTCGCTTCATACACACACTAGGCAAGTTAAGACAATGTAATAGCGTAGAATGCTCAAAACCTTTTCCTTTGCACATGCTGATTCAAGACACATTGGCGGACTCTTACTGTTAATCACAAAGAATTCAAAATTAAGCTTCAATTATATTGAGTCAAATTCAAAGAGCTAAGTGTCAAACAAAGTTATACACTTGCATGCTTCAACACTGAACATACTTGCATCTTACAACCATGTACAACACATAACACGAATATCGAGCATCCATTAGCTATGGGTTTAAAAAACCAGACATCTATCGACTAATTTTCCTCAAGGCGGTGGAGTCATCCATCCATCGTGAGCTTGAGTCCTTTATGACTAAAACATTATGTCTGAGACAAAAAGAAAAAAAAATAAAAAATAAAATAAAAATAAAAATTTTATTCTTCGGTTAAAAAAAAACCCTAGTCGGAAAAGAGCAGAAAGAAAAACCAACGGAGTGATAATTCATGCTTGGCTACTTAAGATTTTTCAAAATTTTCAAATAAGCATTACATTCACCAACAATTTATTGAACACAAAAAAATTTTTTTTTTTTAAATTTCCTTGAAATTTCCCTCACCCCACACTTAAATCATGCTATGTCCTCTTAGCATCTAGTCTTGTTACAAGGGTGAGAAATACTCCTGAGGCCTTTAGGCCTAGCTAATTACATGCTTTTCCTCGGCTTTACACAAGTGGGTGTATGACCCCACACTTTTCCTCTTCCATGTGCTTACTAGCTTCCTCAGGGTACTCGAGACTTCCCCTCCACACAGTACTTCTTTCCACAAAAACAACAACCAAAAAATGAAAATAACAAAATCAAAATCAAACATAAAAATTACAAATTGTACACGAGGGTACTCTTAGGTTGCCTCCCAAGCGGCGCCTTATTTTACGTCGTGACACGACGTGGGTATACCTTTTGGGACATCCCTCATACACAGGTTCTCTTTCGAACCATCTCCTTTCTTCTTCTTTGTTTAGAGGAAACTGACCTCCGCTTTGTTCCTCCTTTCTCCAACTTCTTCAATTTGAAGCCCTCTATCGATTCAAATTTGAACACTTGATATTTCCTTTAGTCGTGCACCTGTGGAATCCTCGCCCGCGCTTATCCTGCGCCAACAACTAACTTGACAAAGGTTTACATGTAGTGTGCGGATGGGTTTAGCTCTTGGTAGACCGGAAGATTTCTTCTTATCCTCGACCCTCGTTTAGGGTCCACTAACTCAAATCGATCCAGCTCCTCCCGTTGGCCAAGAGTAAGTAGTCCCAGATTAAGAATTTTTGGTCATCTACTGAAAATCTAAAACAATAAAATCGGCGGGTATAATGATTTACCTACTTTGATGAGAAGGTCCTACATGATTCCATCGGTGTCGCGACTTGTGGCCAGAGCTATGACATCAACCTTGTCGATCTCGAGTCTTCCGACCCGAGGTGTTGAATAAGGATAGGGGCGTGCCTTCGTCACAAAGCTCGGAGCACTTGACTTTACCAATTTGTATGGGGAGGGTAAAACTCTAGGGTCTTTGAGCTTCTTTGGCATTTTGCTTTCCATTACCACGTAGCCACTCCTCGGTCGGTGCTACCGATCTAGACGTCCCCAATCTAACTTTGTTTGCCATCCGCGTCCTTCAAGTATTTAGCATACTTGGGCATTCCTGAACATCAATAAGAGGAAAATTTATATGAAGTTCTTTGAAACTCTCGCAGAACTTTTTGAAACATTCCCTGCTCCTTGCTCTTTTGAATCTCTGGGGAAAGGTGGTGAGTGGTCTTTGTCTTGTTTACCAATGAAGATTGTGCATTTTGTTGCTTGACACTACGATGCTCTCCAATATCGGTGGATGGTCTGGTCTTACCAATTAGAATTTGCCACCTCCTTTCTCAACTCTTTAGGCCTTGCATCGATAAGCCTTAAAACTACAAGGCCCAGTGGCATTGATCGTCGGGGTTAGGATGCGTCGCTTGGTAATCCACAACGACTGTGTTTTGAGCGGGCGCTGCTCCGGTATTGTTTTTCAAGATTGCGGGTGGCCACTGGCTGATTCATTAAGAATCCTGCTTTGCCATCCTCGCACGATTTTACGCCCTAGCGGTGCAGGTCTCCATAATTTTTACTTGAGTGTTTCCTCGATGCGGCGCTACTATGCCCGTGATCGCATATTACTGGCGTCTTTGTTGTTGTTGAGGTTTGCATAAAATTACGCTTTCTGGTTTCCACCCCATGAAGAATTTGGGTGGCCCTGCAAATTTCTGTTGGAATTGTTTACAAAGTCGATTCCTTTCACATTCCCAACAAAGTTTGCCGATTAGGATTGGCTCCACAAGATTACGCATTGTGCCCGTGTATCACAAATTTCACGCAACTCGGAGCTTCTTCGAGCGCATTAACACAGCCTGGTGTTTGGTGCATACTCGGTTATTGAGCCGAGTCAATATACGATGTTGAAACGAAGCTAAGCACATCTTTAGCAAGGCATTCAAACCCTCTGCTTATGTCAACCACACGATCTTCTTCACGCTTCCTCTTGATGATTATTTGTGCCACTCTGGATTTCCTTGTGCAATTGTTCAACAAAGTGTACAATTCATCATACGTCTTTTCGAGGCTTGCCCACCCAGCTGAGAGTCTAGTAATATTTCTATATGTGGGTCTAGACTTTATACAAAGGTATAGACGGCACTTCATTCGATTGGCGATGATGGGGGCAGTCTCTCAACAATGACTTGAATCTTTCCCAAGCCATATATAAATTCTCATCAGGCTTCTACTTGAAACTTAGTATAAGCCGCAACTTTGTAGTCTTGCTGAAGGGAAAGAATCGATAAGGAACTTCCTAGCCAAGTCATTCCATGAAGTAATGGAGTTCGGTGGCTCGGCCCAGCCCGACCACTTTTTGCCTCTCCAAACAATGAAAATGGGAAAGTGATCGGACATAATGCGTAAGGACATCTTGGGGTGGGGACGACGTGTCCTTATCTCAATAAAGAAGCTACGTAAGTGTTATTTGCGGGTCCCTCATGTGCCATTCCGGTGAATTGACCACTAGAATGTAACAGTACACCATATTACGTTTAAGCTCAAAATTCCCTCCAGGAGCTCACGGCTTTTACGGATACTAGAGGTCACGTTAGTCGCTAGTGGGATGGCCAACACATGGCCCAGTCTTCTTGCCGTTGCTTTCGATGACAGCGTACTTCCCATGGTGGTTGTTGTTGTACCTTTTCTTGAAGTCTCTTGACTTTTTGCTCTAGAGCTACTCATTTGCAAATGGATTTGACGTTCGAGGTTCAAGCAGCGGTTCCACAAGCTACTACATTTCTAGCCGGCTGGCGGAACTGGCTTTGTCACCTGCAAATAGACAAACTAAGACGATTTCTCAACACTTAAAGAAAATTTAATAAATCACACAAAAATAGATAAATTATCAAAACTTCGCCGAGTCCAGGCAACGGCGCCAAAGCTTGATGAGCCCGCAGAGTGTGCAGTCATGCCAGTAATATAGTGGCCCTTTTTAAGAGCTAGAATGTCGAACCCACGAGGGTTTGGACCCATTCCTCTAACTATCCATTTTATAGCGTGAATCTTAATTACCTAAAGTGTTGGTTATAGACGTTTTTTCGATGAAGGATATTTAAGTCTAAGTTTGGGTCAGCAGAAATATTAAAGTGCTTTAGGAGCAACATAGAGTTAAAATAGATTAATCTGTACGATACTACGATTTGCAATGGAATAAACATGGAACTATCAATTGTTATTTCACATAATTAGAATTGCATGTTTATGGTCTTTCGAGCCTCTGAACACGGCAATCTAGCCTCCCTTTGCATCGTGTGAGGCGAGGTTTAATTTTTCCTAATTCGCGGCGATCCAATTGTATGTTATGGTTTACGGGAAACGATTAGGGACTTTCGTACGTCTAACCATTTAACGCAACTTAACCTCAACTACTTCTTGGTGGTGATGTGACATCCCAAGTTGGTCTTTCCGCAACCCTCGTGTATCAACCAAGCTAGGTGTTGGGTATATTTCTATCGAGCACGGAACTTCTCTCCAGAGATTACTTCATGCTCCCCACGTTCTCATGTCGACCTAGGTAATGCCTTCTCAGAAGCTATTTCCCAAGCTAACAAATATGCTTTTATGGTGATCAATCATAAAACAACCAACAAATCAGAATGCAAGACAAAAATAACAATCAATAACTCAATCCCAAAGCAATATCATAGAATTACGATCATAATCCGTAGCCCCGACCCTAGAGGGAAGGGTTCTTGCCATTCATGTTAGTAAAACTAACGTTAATCTACTCCTAATCTACTATTAAACTACATACTTACACGAGATTGGTAGATGAGAAGGGAATTTGATAAACCCTAGATGAGTTCTCCCACTTTCTCCCTTCATCTCCTATGCGGTTTTCGAGAATAAAAATGTTGACCAAATGGAATTAGGAGCTAAGGGTCCTATTTATAGTAAATGGAGAATGTGCATAATTTGGCTGTCGTAGAACGGCTTTCCAGGTGTCCTGGAGTGTGTCGCGAACAACCTTACTCCGTGACACGGAGGCATCAGCAGCTCACTTAAAATCATCCGAAAATCGGCCTCGGCAGCACGCGCGATGGCAACGTGGCCTGTTCTTAGGCGTAGCGTCACACACCTTTGGTCGCGGAGCCACCTGCGCGTGGCACGTTGCCAACAGCATGGGGGGCTGTCTTGGGCAGCACACTGTAGGTGGCACTTTCTTGGGACGCGCGGGTGTAGGGAACATTTTTGGGCCTCCTCTTTCTTGGAAACGTTCGCGTGTCGATTAGTCTTCAAGCCTCTACTTCACCAACTTATAAATTATTCCTCAAAATCATTGAAAACCTACAAAACAAGGCTAATCATGTTGGTTGGCACATATCTTCACTTTTATATAAAATCACATGAAAATGTATCAAATAGCTTAGACAACCACGACTAATTTAAGGTACATAAGCGTATCACGGGCACTATATTTTTCCGGAAGTGATCGGTAGACGCGGAAAATTTTTCTTCATCCTCGACCCTCATTTTCGGGGTCCTTCTTTCAAATCAATCACCGCTCTCAGGTGGCCAAGAATGGCCGTCCCAAGATTCGAGTGCACAGTGTCAACTGAAAATCTAAAATAATAAAATCAGCGGGTATAATAATTTACCTACTTTGATGAGAAGGTCCTCTATGATTCCATCCTAGGTGTCACTTCGCGACTTGTTAGCCGAGTTGCAGCATCAACCTTGTTGGCCTCGATTTTCCCAAACTTGAGGTGTTGAATAATGATAAGGGCATTAGATTAGCTAGCTGTGCCCCTAAATCACACAAAGTCGGAGCACTTCGGCTTTACCAATTTGTATGGGAGGGTAAAACTCCAGGGTCTTTGAGCTTCTTTGGCATTTTGCTCAATACCCTGTGTTGCCTCCTCGGTCGGTGCTACGGTTTGGACATCCACGATCGACTTTGTTAAGCCATCCACGTCCTTCATTATTTATCATACTTGGGCATTCCTGGAAGACATCAATAAGAGGCAAATTTATTTGAAGTTCTTTGAAACTCACAGAACTTTTTGAAACGTTCCTCCTCCTTGCTCTTCCTTAGTCTTTTTGAGGGAAGGGTGGTGGTGGTCTTTGTCTTAGTGCAATGAAGGTTGCGCATTTTGTTGCCAACTTCTGATGTTCTCCATTATCGGTAGATGGTCTTGGTCTTACCAAGCTATTTTGCACCTCTTTTCTCAACTCTTTAGGCCTTGCATCGATAGCGCCTTCGGCTTCTAGGCCGATGGCATTGATCGTCGGGGGTTAGAATGTAGCGTCGCTTAGTAATCCTTGCGGCCTCATGTTTTGGCTTGTTTGCTATTTGACCGAACTTTTTTTTCAAGATTGCGGGTGTTATGGCGATTCATTAAGTCACCGCTGCCATTCTCGCTTTGATTTTACGCTAATTGATTACGGGTCTTCATAATTTTAGGTGTTTCCTCAATGCATTTGCTACTATGCCCATCAATCACGGCTATTAACGTCTTGATGTTGTTGAGGTTGCATAAAGTCGCTTTGGTTTCCACCCAAGAAGAATTCGGGTGGCCTTGCCAATTTATGTTGGAGTTGTTTTCGAAATTCTAATTTGTGCATATTCCCGACAAATTGGCCAGTTCGTATTGGCTCCACAAAATTACTGCGTTGTGCCCGTTATTACCACAAATTTCACACCAACTAGGAGCTTCAATGGGCGCATTGACACAGCCTGCGATGTTGGTGCATACCGATTTATTGAGGCGAGTCAACGACTGATGTTGAAGCGAAGCTAAGCGTGCTACAAGGCATTCAAACCATCACATACATCCTTTGATCTTCTTTGTCCCTCTTGATGACTCCTTTGTGCCACTCTTTGGATTTTCTTGTGCAATTGTTCAACAAAGTGTACAACTCATCGTACGTCTTCTCGACTTGCCCACCCCGTCTGAAGTCTAGTAATATTTTATTGTGTGGGTCTAGACTTTCTACAAGGTATGGACGGCCACTTCATTTGATTGCTGGTGATGGGAGAAGTCGCTCAGCAATGACTTGAATCTTTCCCAAGCCATATACAAGTTCTCGTGAGGGCTTACGCTTGAGCGGAGTATTTCACTTACGCAACTGAGTCTTGCACCGGAAAGAATCGATAAGAACTTCCTAGCAAGATCATTCCATGAAGTAATGGAGTTCGGTGGCTCGACCTTCGACCACTTACCGCCTCTCCCAACAATGAAAATGGGAGAGGGTCAATCGGACATAATGCAGTAGACACGCCGGTGGGGACTAACGTGTCGTAATCTCGAAAGCTACGTAAGTGCTAGCTGCTTGGTCCTCGTGTGCCATTCCGGTGAGGCGACCACTAGAATGTAACTTGTTTGCACCATGACATTTAAGCTCCAAAGTTCCCTCCAGACTTCGGTTTACGGATACTAGAGGTCACATTCATCGTAGTGGGATGGCCACTTCGCGAACTAGTCTTCTTTGCCATTGCTTAGATGACAAGCATGTTTGCCAGCGGGTAGTTTGTTGTTGTACCTTTTCTGAAGTCTCTTGACTTTTGCTCTAGAGCTACTCTCCTCACGCAAATGGATTTGACGTTCGGGTTCAAACAATTCCACAAGCTCTACATTTCTAACCCATTTCAGGCGGGACAACGTCACTATAATAGTCAAACTAAGACCAGAGATTTCTCAACACTTAAGAGGAAATTCAAAATCACATAAAAATAGATAAGTTATCAAACTTCAGGAGTCCTAAACAGCGAGCGCCAAAAACACATTGACGTGCCGCGAGTGTCTGAGTCGTGCAAGTAATATAGTGGCTCTTTTAGAAGCCAGATCTCCGAACCCACAGGGTGGACCCATTCCTCTAACTATCCATTTCTAGTGTGATGCAGAATATCTAAAGTGTTGATGAATTTTCGATTTAGATAAATTAAGTCTAAGTTTGAATTAATGATATTACGAAAAGTACTCAGAGCAACATAGAGTTAAAACCTGGGATAATCATGCGATAATACGATTTCGCGATGGAATAAGCATGGGAATATCGATTGTTATTTCACATAATTAGAATTGCAGTGTTCATGGTTTTCGAGCCTCTAAACACGGCAATCTAGCTTCAACTCTGACCTTGTGAGCGAGGAGTTTAATTTTTCTAGTGCGAAGCGATCATTATGTTGTGGTTTACGGGAAGCAGGTTAGGGACTTTCGTCGTCTAACCATTTAACTCAACTTAGCCTCACAACTACTTCTTCGAGTGGTGATGTGACATCCCAAAGTGGTCTTTCATAACCCCAGGTGTGTCAACCAAGCACGGTGTCGGGTATTTCTATCCAAACACGGAGCCTCTCAGGGTACTTCATGCTCCACATTCTCATGTCTGACACAGGTAATGCCTTCTCGAAGCTATTTCCCAAGCTAACAAATATTCGTTCATGGTGATCAATCATTAAAACAACCAAATAAGAATTATAAAATAAACTATTTAAAAAATAAAATCAATAACTTAATTCCAAAACAAGTTCATAAAATCACAATCATAATCCATGGCTTCAACCCTGAGGAAGGGTTCTAGCCATTCATGTTCGTAAAACTACTCTACTACTATTAATCTACTATGAAACTACATACTTACACGATATTGGTAGATGTGAAGGGATTTGATAAACCCTAGATGAGTTCTCCCACCTCTCCCTTAACCATATCAGGTTTTCGAGGAATAAAATCGTGACGAATGGAATTAGGGCTAAGGATCCTATTTATGGTAAATGGAAAACGTGCTTAATTTGGCACGTCGTGACGGCTCCGTGTCACGGAGTGTATCGCGAACCTTGCCTCAGGCGACACGGAGGCATCGCAACTCCTTTGAAATCACCAAAATCGGCCTCGGCGGCGCCTGCGCGTTGGCGACGTGGCCGTGTTGCTTGGGCGACGCGTTGCGGCCTCTTGGTCACGGGCCACCTGTGGTGGCACGTTGCCAGCGGTGTTTGTCTTGAGGCGACACACTGTAAATGACGCGTTGCCGACGCGGGTGGGCTATTTTGGAGCCTCTCTTCGACGTTCGTGTGTTGATTCGAGTCTCCAAGCCTCTTACTTCACCAACTCATGGATTAGCTCCTCAAAAGTCATCAAAACCTACAAAACAAAAGGCTAATCATGTTGGTTAGAACATATCTTCACATTTATATAAAATCACATGAAAATGTATAAAATAACTTAGACAACACGACTAATTTAAGTTGTAAAGCGTATCACGGGCATGCTATTTTTGCGAGTGATCACACTTATAAGAACAACCATTATGGTTCTCGTTTTCTCTTTCAACTGGGCCATTCTTAGTATTCTATCACTATGGGTAAATACCATGGTCTTTTAGTGGGTATTGTTCGGTTGAAAACCATGTTGGTTAGAACATATCTTCACATTTATATAAAATCACATGAAAATGTATAAAATAACTTAGACAACACGACTAATTTAAGTTGTAAAGCGTATCACAGGCATGCTATTTTTGCCCGTGATCACACTTATAAGAACAACCATATGGTTCTCATTTTCTCTTTCAACTAGGCCATTCTTAGTATTCTATCACTATGGGTAAATACCATGGTCTTTTAGTGGGTATTGTTCAGTTGAAAACCTCAATAAGGTGGCTAGTGTGGTGGGTAAATCTCTTTACACTGACAAATTTACAGCCCATTCATAGAAGATATTTTATTGTAAAGTTCTCGTGGAAATTGATGTCTCTCAACATCTACCTGAGTATATTGATATTGAATCCCTTTTTAGATCACTAAAGCAACAAATTGGATATGATTGGAAACTCATTTTTTGCAATAACTGTCAAAAATGTGGTCATGATTCTTTTGATTATTGAAAAACTAAAACTTATATAGAAAAGGAAGTCAATGTAGAAGGGGAATAACCAAAGAAGCCTAAAAGGAGAAAGAGAAGAGCCAGAAAAAAGAAAGTAATTGTTGTTAGACAAGAATGGATTACTAAATCAGTTAAGAATGATTCTCAAGTTGATCATGATCATTAACTGTTAGCTACAGGAGTTCCTATTTGCTAATCACTAGATAAACCATCCGAGCCTTGCCCTATAGAACACAGAAACTGAAATCTTGATTTGAAGTTTTCCATGCTCAATCTTGTTGAGCCTCAGTGCACGCGGTCGTACACGTAATACAGTGACTTTTGAATAGACGGATGCCGAACCCACAAGGAGTGGACTAATTCAGCGAATATTCAAGTTCAAGTGCTAAATTAAATTTCACAAGTGTTAATTTTAGAGATTTTGGATAATTGTAATTAAATCTAGGGGTGACCACAAAATAATCGGGAAACAATAATAAGAAGCATCTAGAGTTAAGGCTTGACAGTCATGCAATGCTACAATTCACAATGGTCTGAGTATATAAAATTCAATTGTTGTCTCACAGAGTTAATATGTAGTTTTCATGGTCTTTTGAGCCTCTAAATACAACAAACTAGTCTCATACCTACATCGTTGAGCGGGGATGTGACATCCTAATTCTTGAGCAGTTTAACACTGTGGATGTGGTTTACGGGGTTTATGCCCTTGATTATGGACTTTCGTACCTCTAATTATTTAGCCTGACTTAGCTTCACAACTACTTCTACGAGTGGTGATGTGACCATTCTAAGTCGGTGTCTAGCTATCATCCCGTTTAATTAACCAAGCAAGGAAAATTAGGTATAGTTTCTATCCTAACCACGAATCCTATTGTAAAGACAAGAACTTGCTCCCTACATTCTTTCGTTCTAACCTAAGGTTACTCTTTTGTGCTTTTGCCTAAGCTTAACAAGTTTGTTTTCATGGTGATCAAGCATAAAAACAACAATAATTAATAATGCAAGACAAACCAACAATGAAAACTCGAACCAAAGATGAATTCATGCAATTGCATTTATATCATATGGCCTCAAGCCTAGAGGAAGGGTTTTAGCCACTCATATTTGTACAATTACTCAAAAACATAATTAAAGTAAAATACTTACAAGAATGGTAAAAAAGAATGAAAATTTGTGAACCCTAGGTAGAGTTTCCCTCGTTCTCCCTTCGCTCCTTTCCGTTTCTTTAAAAATATTTCGTGATGATGATTTTAGAAGCTAAGGGTGCTATTTATAATAAATGAGAAAATTGCAAAAATTGGTCATTGGTGAAATGCCTCAGTGCCATGCTGCCTATCGTGCAGCATGCCCTCCGTGGCACGGGACAGTCGCGCAGGGCTACTGGAATGGCATGTCATGGGCGACGGGCGTCGAGCGTGGCACAGACGCTGGCGCGTTGCTCTCACGTCGTGGCACTGACTGGACGTGGAGAAGGCAGGGCATGGCACGGGCCTATCGCGCGACTTCACTGGACGGGTAGGTCTCTCGCGCGTAGAAGCTGGCATGGCACGCTGCCTGTTGAGCAGCTGCGTTGCTGTGGCACGTTGCTGAGCGCGCTGCACGTGCTGCATGGCACGCCGCTAGGTGGCTCGACATGTGCATAAACATATGAAACATCATGCGATTCTTTTGCATTTTATTCCAAGCTTCTTCCTCAAGCTTTAACCATCATAGTCCTTCCTAAGCATTTTACACCTACAGAACAAAGACTAATCATGTTTGTTAGTTTATGCACAAAAACAACTAAATTCACATGAGAATGTAATCAATGAAGTTAACAAATATGACTAAAACTAAGATATAAAATAGTACTTAGGCAGGTAATTATGCCCAAGATCACTACCCCACACTTAAAGTCTTGTTCGTCCTCGAACAACTCTATTACATCTTATGCACACAAAGTACTCACCAATAACCAATTGAAGCAAGACAACTCAAGTTAAGTCTATAATGGTTTTCTTAGATAACAAGTTTAAAATAGAGCATGCAATATATAACCATTATAATCACATACAACTAAGTTAAGACTTCCTAGCCTCAAGAATCGACTCTCAAACTCGACAAAATCATGCAAATTAACCATTCAAGAAATACGATATGAATTTTATCCTTCCTCAAACATGTTCCCTAACGACAAGAGAGATACCCAATTTCACTTTTAATTTTCAAATCATAACACGTACGGGTATATGAATAAGAATTCCGCTCACTCTCACAAAGAATTCACATGAAACATGTATTGACCCATAATCTTGCCTTTAGTGTTTTACTCCACTAATTTAGGAATGTTTTAAAGTAAGATCAAGTAGTACGTATTGGATTGTCATGTACGCTAAGGGACGGGTAGGTACTATTCTGGCCAGTAATAGTGACTATCTTCCCTAAGCGCTTTTAAAATATCACAATTTCATTGTGGACATTTCTTCTCTTACTCACTAATCAATTTCCTCTTTTTGTTTCCCCATTTCTTTAGGAACACTTAGCTTATTAGTAAGGAGTACTTAAGCAATGTTTTCCTTCTTTTGTTCTCTTACTCCCTTCTAATATTTATGCATTTTCAAACAAGTGCACCTCTACTCTTTTCTTCAACTCCCACAACCACTATTTTTTTTTTCACGATTATCACTCCTCTACTCTTTTGCATTTTTCACTTAAGCGCTTAGGAGTTTTGGATCAAATTCAAGGCTCTTGAAAGAAAAGGACTAAGCTTATATTGTGGCTAGCAAAGAATAGGCTAAAGGCTCAATGGGGCTAACTAGGATCATATATCAGGGTAGGTAAAGTGATGGATAAAAATTAGGCTCATTCAAAGAAATGCCTAAATTATCTCCTACTATTAATATCCCTCATTTCATTTTGACACTCACTAGACAAGTTTTAGACACAACATAATAGCATGAAATATTCAAAAACCTTACACTCACAACACATGCTCAATTCAAGACAAGTTCAGTAGACTCTTAACTCAGCTAATCACAAGAATTTAAAATTAAGCTTTCAAGCATACATAGTCATATTCAAGAGCCTAGGTGTCTTAAACAAAGTTATACAATTGCTAAACATTCTTCAAAATTTAAAAACACTTGCATCTCACAATCGTGTACAACTCATAACAAGAATATCAAGCTATCAATCAACTAAGGGTTCGAAATAAAAATCTATTGACTAATTTTCCCTCAAGACAGTCGTCATCCATCCATCGTCGGAAAAGCCCCTAATTTATCAACACACACATTTCTGACCAAGCACTAACATCGCCCGAATCACTAAGCACAAAATTTAAAATTTTTGAAATTTCCCTCACCCCACACTTGAATTATGCTATGTCCCCAACGCATCCAATAAAAAATTAACAAAAGGGTGAAAAATACTTCTTGAGGCCTCTAGGCCTAGCTAACAACATATTTTTTTTGCATTTTGAACATGTGGGTTAACGACCTCACACTCATATTTTGTCATGCTCCTTATATTACACTTTCATGGGTACTCAGACTTCCCCTGAATCTGTTCTTAACAAACAAAACAAACAACAACAAGTCACAAATAACAAAATACAAAACAAACTGAAAAGAAAATGTACCTTTGGTACTCTTGGGTTGCCTCCCAAGCAGCGCCTAATTTTATGTCGTGACACGATGTGGACTGTCTTTTCAGGGTATCCTCAAACAAGTGTTCACTTTCGAAAACCATCTTCTCCTCTTTTTGTTTTTAGAGGGAACATCCTCCACTCTATCCCTCTTTTCTTCCATCTTCTTTTTCAATTTTCTCCCTCCATCAGAATGGGGTTGAAGTGTCAATATGTCCTGCAGCAGTGGACCCATGGAATCTACCACCCCACACTTAGCATCTGACAACACATTGATCTTACAAAGATCTCTGTAGTGTGTGGGTGGGTTGATTTCCTAGTAAACTCTGAAGAGCTCTTCTTCCTCATTGGCCCCCATTTTAAGGGTACCTGCTCTCACATTTATGATAGCTCCTCTAGTTGCCAAGAATGGCCGTCCCAGGATCAAGGGTACCTTATCATCCACCTTAAAATCAAAAATTATGAAGTCAGCAGGTATAATGAATTTACCGACTTTGATGAGAAGGTCCTCGATTATTCCCTTTGGTACCACTGTGGACTTATCTTCCAGCTGCAACATTGCTCTTGTGGGCCTCGACTTACCTAATCCCAGAGTGTTAAATAGCGATAGGGGCATTAAATTGACTGTTGCCCCTAAATCACACAGAGCCCTTATAATGTCAGCTTCACCAATTTGTACGGGGAGGGTGAAACACCCTAGGTCCTTGAGCTTTTTTGGCATC
>JACEIK010002971.1:0-19209 GCA_018107945.1 Datura stramonium
AATTATGAATTTCATGCATATGAGAAGCTTTACTACAATACATACCACAAGCTCAAAGAATAATAGGAGACTTTACTCCAAAAATCATGTGGTAAGCCTACTTAGAATTATCACTTCTTCAGCATCAATATAAGGGCCTTGCCCAAAACCTTATCATGCTTGAACTCATACAATTCATTTGGAAACATTGTAATTTAGTAGATTTCACTCCAAAATGAAGTAATAAAGTCAATCCATGAAAATCATCATTCATACTCAACATTGGGCACCACCCAAAGCTTCATCATACATGGGTCTATTTAATCTTCTTTGAAAACACCATCAAAATCATGGGTAAGATTGGAAACATGCTTTTCATCATCTACTCCATCATCATCACCTTTTATTTTGAACTACCCACACATGGACGTTTTAGATTTAATTTTAGAAAAATAAGTTTTGTAAAAGAAAATAAGATAGAATCCATCCAAGCTCAATAAATCACCAATATCAACTCAATTTAATCATACCCATGAGTAGAAATGGAAGAATCATGCAATTAATTGAAGACCCATACTTGATCATCACAAACCAATCACAAATTGATAGGGAATGGGCATGGGTGTGGAAGAAAGAACCCACTCATAGCATTACATAACTAGGATTGAAGAATCCTAACTCTTCCTAATTGCCCAGCTGAGATTTCCCTTGAAAAACATGAATTTCTCCTCACTTTCTTCCTTTCAAGCTCTTACCCTTGCATGCATGAAGAAAATGGCCTAAATGGGTGTTTCTTATCTTAAAACCCTCTATTAAGAGCTTAAAATGACGTAGTATAGGCCCTTAGAACTTAGGAATTACGGAAAAGCCCTTACTGAAATCGCTGAAAATAACTGTTAGGGGGTCCTAACGGACAACCTGAAGACTCGTTACTAGGGCACACGATCCGTTGTTTCACCCGTCAACTACACAGCCTCATTATTCATGAAAATTCAACTGGCTTGGTGACGGCCCTCCTAACGGGTCGTTAGGACTGACGATGACTAGTTAGGTACCACCCGTCAAGTACACTGGATAAGCTTCACTGTCTTTCTCTAAGATCACCCCACGACTGACATGGCAACTCGTGGTGACTGACCACGAGTCGTTACATTGCCTGTGAGGACCTCGAGTCCTTCAACATCTCAAGCCTTCCCCACGAGCCATCTGACAACTCGTTAGGCCTCCTCATGAGTCGTTAAGTGACTCGTTCTACAACTGCAGCAACATTTTCTAGTTTTTCTCCTGATTCATTTCTGGGTCCGATTCTTGAATTCCTGAGGTATAACATCTGTCCAAGTATGCACCAGAGTTAGTCTTGTACGCCCAGCAGATGAAGGCGGTGCATGTGAAAGAGAGAGGCCAAGAGGGCCAGGACAGATAGTTATGGGTTCTCTCAGCAGAGACCAGGTGGTGTACACTATCAACAGTCCCACTAGAGATCATCAGCCTTGACATCGTTAGCTAGGAGTGCACCATCCAGATCTAGGCCTGACTAGAGAGGATGAGCAACAGGCTCTAGAGGCCAGAGCAGCAGCCCGTATATTCCAGTATCCCAGTTTACGACAGGTGAGCCCAGAGACACACGGGTCAGTGTTTGGAGGGTACAGGTGCTTGCTTCGGGTGTGGGAAGCACGAACATATACTTAGAGATTTCCCAGTAGCTAGACAGAGCAATGATAGGGGCCGAGGCCTAGCTTCCAGTTTAGCAGCTCCACCAGCACACCGGGTTCAACAGGGCGTATCTACTAGCATAGGTGGCAGACAACGCCAAAACAGATTCTATGCCCTAGCATCTCATTAGGAGTAGGAGGTCCCTAGATGTAGTCACTGGTGTGTTACAAGTTTTCCACTGTGATGTATATGCTTTGTTAAATCCAGGGTCTACTTTGTCTTTTGTGATATCCTACGTTGCTAGTAACTCGGATTCAGTCCCAAAATCCTATCAGAACCCTTCTCAGTCTCTACTCCAGTCGGTTATTCAGTTATAGCTCGATGGGTGTATAGAAATTTCCCTGTCATTTTCTTCAGAAAATCACCTTAGCAAATTTAGTCGATTTAGCCATGACTGACCTTGAAGTTATCTTCGGCATAGATTAGCTATTTGCATGTTATGCCTCAATTAATTGTAGAACCCATGTGGTAGAATTCTGATTTTTGGGTGAGCCAGTCCTAGAATGGAAGGGTAGCTCAACTGTGCTTGTAGGTCATTTCATTTCCTACCTTAAGGCTAGAAAGATGATTTCTAAGTGTTGCGCATAACATCTAGTTAGGGTTAAGGATGCTACATCAAGACCTTGACTATCCAATCAGTTCTAGCAGTGTGTGAGTATCTAGAAGTGTTCCTAGATGATTTACCAGGAATTCCTCCTGAGCGGGAGATTGATTTTGAAATTGACCTTCTTCCTGATACGAAGCCTATATCTATTCCTCCTTACATAATGGCCCCACCGAGTTAAAGGAATTAAAGGAGCATTTGAAAGACCTTTTAGACAAGGGATTTATCAGACCTAGCAAATCCCCATGGGGTGCACCAGTTCTCTTTGTATGGAAGAAGGATAGTTCTCTTCGTATGTGTATTGATTATCGACAGTTGAACAAGGTCACCATCAAGAACAGGTATCCTCTCCCCAAGATTGATGATTTATTTGACCAACTTCAAGGTGTTAAGTTATTTTTGAAGATAGATCTTAGATATGGATACCATCAACTCAGGGTTTAGGAGAGTGACATCCTAAAGACACCCTTCAGGACTCAGTATGGTCATTACGAGTTTGTAGTTATGTATTTTGGACTAGAATGATCCTGTAGCTTTTATGGATCTGATGAACAGGATGTTCAAGACGTACTTGGATATGTTCGTGATTGTGTTCACAGATGACATCCTGATATACTCTCTGAGTAAGGAAGAGGATGTCGCTCATTTGAGGGTGGTGTTATAGACTCTCAAGGATCACCAATCATATGCTAAATTCAACAAGTGCGAGTTTTGGTTGAACTCGGTGGCATTTTTGGATCATGTGGTGTCAAGTGAGGGTGTTCAGGTAGACTCTCAAAAGATAGAGGCGGTGAAGAATTGTCCTAGATCAGTGAATCCTTTGGATATCAGGATTTTCTTAGGTTTAGCTGGTTATTATCGGAGATTTGTTGAGGGATTTTCATCCATTGTAGACCTGTTGACTAGGTTGACCCAGAAGAAAGTGAAGTTTCAATGGTATGAGGCCTGTGAGAAGAGCTTCCAAGAGTTGAAGACTCAATTCACCTCAGCATTGGTGTCAATCCTACCTGAGGGTACCGATGGGTTTGTGGTATATTGTTATTCTTCGAGGATCAACCTTGGTTGTGTATTCATGAAGCATGGTAAGCTTATAGCATATTCTTCCAGGCGGCTGAAGGATCGTGAAAAGAATTGCCCGACTCATGATCTCAAATTGGCGGCAGTAGTATTTGCCTTTAAGATTTGGAGATACTATTTATACAGGGTCCATGTGGATGTGTTTATGGAACACAAGAGCCTACAATACTTGTTTAACAAGAAGGACATAAATCTACGTCAAAGAAGGTGGTTGGAGCTACTCAAGGATTATGATATGAGTGTCCTTTACCATTTGGGAAAGGCTAATGTGGTAGCGGACGCTCTTAATAGGCTTTCGATGGAGAGTGTGTCCTATGTGGATAAGGGGAAAAAGGAACTGTTGAAGGATGTGCATCAGCTTGCCTAGTTGGGTGTTCGTTTGGTTACTCGACCGATGGTGGTATGATAGTTCAGAACGGATCAGAATCACCCTTGGTGACCGATGTGAAAGCTAGACAAGATGAGGATCATATTTTTGTAAAGTTGAAGGAAGTTGTTCAGAATCAGAGGGTAGAGGTCTTCTCCAAAGGTGGAGATGATGTGCTTCGATATCAGGGTCACTTGTGTGTCTCGGATGTTGATGATTTGAGAGATCAGATATTGCACGAGGCTCATGGTTCTAGATATTCTATACATCCAGGTGCCACCAAGATGTTCCGTGACCTATGAGAATTCTATTGGTGGAATGGAATGAAGAAGGACATAGCAGAATTTGTGGCTAAGTGTCCAAACTGTCAATAGGTGAAGGTTGAGAATCAAAGACCCAGAGGTCTGCTCCAAAATATTAGTATTCCTACTTAGAAGTGGGAAGAGATCAACATGGATTTCATTACAGGTTTGCCTCGCACTCGTCGGCAATATGACTCCATTTGGGTTGTCATAGACAGATTGACTAAAGCAGCTCACTTTCTATCAATCAAAACTACTGATTCGGAGGAGGATTATGCTAAATTGTACATTCGAGAGTTAGTTCGGTTGCATGGAGTGCCATTATCCATCATATTGGATAGAGGCACTCGGTTTACCTCCCAGTTTTGGAGATCATTTCAAAAGGGACTTGGTACTCAGGTCAAGCTTAGCACAATGTTTCATCTGCAAATCGATGGTCTGGCGGAGTGGACTATTTAGACTCTTGAGCACATGTAGAGAGCATGTTTCATTGACTTCAAGGGTAGTTGGGATGATCATTTTCCTCTCATTGAATTTGCATACAATAATAGCTACCATTCAACATTTAGATGGCTCCGTATGAGGCTCTCTATGGGCGGAGATGTAGATCGCCTATTGGTTGGTTTTAAGTCAGTGAAGCTCCAATAATAGGACCAGATTCAGTCCATGAGGCTATGGAGAAAGTTCAGCTCATACGGGACAGGTTGAGAATAGCTCAGAGTGGCCAAAAGTCCTATGCGGATGTGAGAAGGAGAGAACTTGAGTTTGAAGTCGATGATTGGGTGTTTCTAAAGGTGTCTCCCGTGAAGAGAGTGATGACGTTCAGAAATAAAGGAAAACTCAGTCCCCGTTATGTTGGCCCCTAGGATTGTGAAATGGGTTGGCAAGGTAGCATATGAATTGGAGTTGCCCTCAGAATTAGCTTCAGTCCATCCAGTTTTCCATGTATCGCTCTTAAAGAACTGTTTGGGTGATCCAACTGTAGTTGTTCCGGTGGGCAGTGTCGGTATGAAAGACAATGTTAGTTATGAAGAGGTTCCAGTTGAAAATATTGGATCGTCAGGTTTGAAGTCTAAGAAACAAAGAAGTAGCTTTAGTTAAGGTTTTATTGAGGAATCAACATGTTGAGGGAGATACATGGGAAGCCGAAGCAGATATGATTGCTAAATACCCACATCAATTCCCTTCCAGCTCAGTTCCAACTTAAGGTATCAATTTTTGCCCTAAAACTCTATTCAGTTTCAGGTTTAGCTCATTCGTCCCAGTTTGTTTCATATTAAAGAATGTATGTATGATTCGTGAATTCAGTTCAGTCATGTAGTACAAATCGGAGTCAGTCTCTCTGTAAGATTTTATCATATATGTTCTTTATTTGAGTATGAAGATTGCATTTCTCTGCCTTTTTGTATTATATTCAATATTCGAGGATGAATGTTCCCAAGGGGGAGATATTGTTATACCCCAAAAGCCCTAAAGCAGACCCAGGAGTTGAAATGGAGAAAACAGGATTTTCTACACCAGGTCATAGGACTAGTCGTCCAGTGACCCATCAGGATGACCACGTGTCGTTAAGTGACTCGTGGTGAGGAGTTTGACTTAAGTTGGAATTTCAAGTTTTGAGTATCCATGGGAATGACCACAAGTCATGGTTAGCCCTACGACTCATTAGGTCAGCCGTGGCCAAGGGTTGTTGAAGGATGAAGGAAGCTTAGACAGTGCACTCGATGGGTCCTCACCATGACTAATCGGGAGAACCATGAGTCGTGGTGTCGCCCGTGGTGACACCCAGGTAAGTTTTCGGTAGTGAGGGTGATGAAAAGTGACCACGAGTCATGGTCACCAGTAACGGGTCATTAACTGACTCGTGGTGGCAACATGATGAAATTTCCAGTGGAGACGACGGATGGCAGGCCACGACTCGTGGGCAGGGACAACGACTTGTCCAGTCCCTCGTTGGGACTAGCAGTCTGTTTTTCCTTGCGAGTTTAGTAAGGGGTTTTTCCATAATTACTATGATTCTAAGGCCTAAACTATGCCATTTTAAGCTCTTAATAGTGATTTTTAAGAAGGGTAAGTTCATTCTAAGCTATTCCTAAATCATGCAAGCAAGTTTAGAAATCTATAGGGGTGATCAAGCTAAATCTCTCAAGGTTCTTCCTCAATTATTACTTGGGCAATTAGAGAAGTTGTAGAATCAGATTTTCTCAGGTATGTAGGGTTATGAATGGGTGAAATTGTTCACACCCATGTCCAATCCTTCTCCAATTCATGAAAATCTATATGTTGTTTTTTTGCAGTTTCACCCAATGCATGAATTCCCTATGTTTCCACCATGGGTTTTATCTAAGCATGTTTCTATTGTTGAATTATGATTCATGGGCAAGTGTTACAATGTTTTCAATTATAAATCATGTTTTTTAAGTTTTATAAATTATGACGCCCATCCATGAAAGTTCATGAAAGTTGAACTTTTCTTATCAATTCTATGCCCCGAGACTTTCGAATTATAGGAATTTTTTGGTCATGTTCCAATAAAATCATATGAAATGCTATTCATACTGTTTGTTACNGTAGTCCAGTCCCTGTGGAATCGATACTTGGCTTACTTGAGCCACTTACTACTTGTTCGACCACGTGCACTTGCGTGTAGTCATCCAGACAGCCGAACAGGAAGGCTGTAATGAACTCCTCCCACTGGTTCTGCTCCCGCTAATCTCCCCTCCTTCCACTGGTCGTACCAGATCTGAGATACCCCTTCAGCTGGTAGGAAGCCAGGTCGGCACTCTTTGAGGAGCTAAAACCTATAATTTGGGTGATCTTTCTGATCTCATCCATGAACTCCTATGGGTCCTCTCCCATCTTAGATCCATGAAAATCTGGAGGGTTCATCCGAGTGAAGTCCCAAACTCGGGAAGCTGCTGTGGACCCATTATTATTGACCGGAACCACCTGCTTAGTTCACCTGATTCATGACTATCTGTGCAAGCAGCTGGATAGTCGCTCTGAACTCTGCGGAGGACACTGGGTCATCCCGAGGGGCTGCTGGAGCTGGTGGGGAAGGTTGGTGAGCATTGCTGGACCTTCTTTTGTTACCACGCCGCAGAGGCATGATTTCACTGAAACGAAATAGGGCCTGAGTTAGGAGAGCATTTATGGAATTGAATTTCAATGCACGATAAAGAGTATGAATAAAAGGGAGTGTTCCTAATAACATCTCGTAGCCTCCCTGTCATAAGTGTGGCGTGCTTCACACCCATGAAAAGGACTCTACTCGACGCGGCTTTCAGACATCCTAGAATACTCTAAACCTAGTACTCTGATACCAAGTTTGTCACTCCCCGAGTCTATACCCTGGATGAAACATGGTACTTGAGGTCACAAGTAACCCTAAGTCAACCCATGGTCTATCATCACACTGGCAATCTGAGTAAAAACATAACGGAAGCTTTAAACTAATAAAATAATTTATGAAGAAGAACTAAATCAAAAAGTTTTAATACAACTGAAAACAAACTGAAAATCTGGATCTATGTCTGAAAGCCATATATCTGATGAGTTGCTAGGACAAGCCCCCAGCTAACTCTAAGTCTAACTGAAAAAAATGTAACTGAAAAGAAATAATCATTATCCTCGAAAGATAAGGACTCACCACTGGTACAGCTAAAAACTCTCGGATGCGATCTGCTAATGGGGCTGAGACTAAGAATTTGCAGCTGTATCATAAAATGATACAACATAAAAGGTATGCGTCAGTACTTTGAATGTACTGAGTAAGTAGGAGAAACCATAACACGGAGAATAAAATAACTAAACTGTAAAGACATGTAATGCCCAAATGAAATACTGAAATTGAAATATACTGGAATGGTCAAAATGACCCTGTCTGATGGTCAAAGACATTCCCTAAATCTGAGATACTGATCTGAAATACTGTACTGAACTGATTTGAACTGAGTAGTCTAAAATTGCTCTGAACTAAGCTAATCTGAGACTGAACTGAACTAACTAGTTGGAGAGTCTATAACCGACATATAGCCACGTGAGCTAGACGTGGAGTCCGATGTATACACCCCATTGGTAGGATCCAATATACCTTACCAGGGTATAAAGGAATGAACTAGGTGATCACAAGTCTGGGGTCATGAGGCCAATAAAAATAACCTACAGTGGAAACGTAGTTCTAGGAACCCGGGTGCGCTGGAGCCCTGGTCCGCTCGGTGCTATGTCCTACTCCCACTGGATAGTCCTAGACTGACTACTAAGCTGATAGCTCAAAACTGGGGCCCAAGACTAAGTCAGGAATACCTATCTAGAAGTACCTTGAGAGTCTTATCAGACCGAATTCTGTAACTGGTGTTCTAAGACTGAATAGAGTTGCTTATTTGGAAGCGTCGTAACCGTCTAAAAAATAATTGTAATATGAATTTGGGGTTCTAAGGCTGGTCAGAGTTGCTTATCTGGAAGTATCATAACCGCCTAAAGAACCACTAAAAATTTGATACTAAGTCTAATACTAATAACAGGGAGGCACCACTAATACCTTAAGAATTAACTATAGTCAAATTGATCAGCTGACATTTCTGGACAACACTGAATGTAATAATATGACTGAGACTGGACATGCATATATCTAACTAAAATTTCCACATACACTAACAATATGGGGATCTCAAATCTGATAGAATCAAGCTACAAGGAAACTAGTCCAACACGCAAGATTCTAAATTCTACTGAATTGAGAATTAGGGGCTAAATCATTCCACAAGATACAATTCTTATAAATTTCTAGAAATAGGGAATAATAAGTAGTTAAAAATCATGAGAAATATACCACTTTAAATCTTAACGAAATTAGTCTGATAATTTTTCTACATTACGAATCCACAAGGCTGAATTGATAGAGAAAAAAATATAGAAGATTTTTTGGGACACAAGGGAAGAACTATTCCCTTGTTGAATTCCCACATACCTGGCTTAGAAATCCCTGAAGAAGAAATCTTAAATTTATGCACTGACAAGGAACACTAGATCTTGCTTGAGAGGAAAAGTCTGGGTTTCTAAGATCGATATTTTGAGAGTTTACATGGGGAATGAGGGGGAAAACCATTTAATCCCTCTAAATTCTCTAAAATAATACTTAAAATGATTTATTTTAGGGACTAAATAGGTGGGAAATTACAAAATCTCCCTGAAATCTGAAAAACTAACCGATAGGGGCCCAATGGGTCACTCAATGAGTCGTTGGTTGTGACCACGACTCATTGGAACTTCTTGTGGTGCTACTGACTGTGTGGTTGAAAAAACTAGATCTGGCAATGGGGGACACCATGACTCGTTGGGTGAACCAACGAGTCATTGGTTCCTCCCGTGGTCACTGAACGAGGAAACTTGGAAAGATTGACAACGGGTGACACAATGACTCGTTGGTGGACCCAATGGGACGTTGTGTCCATTCGGTATGTTCACTTGAAGAATTTCTAAAAATGTCAAACTTGACATGACGGGTGGTGACCACGACTCATTGTGGAATACAATGAGTCGTTGTTCCCATTTGTCTCCATTGGAAGGGGTTTTTGGGGTTCTCACTTAATGAACACAATGGGTCATTGTTTCTGAAAATGACTCATTGGTTGAGTCGTAGGGTCCTGGAAAGAAGTTCTGAGCCCCGGAACTAATGAGTGACAGGAAGACTTGTTGTTTCTCACAACGGGTCGTTCCTTGTCCCATGTGTTTTCAACTGATCAAGAAGGGATGATCATGACTGACCAACAAGTTGTTGAAGTTGACCACGACTTGTTGTCTCAGTTGTTCTGAGGAATATTTTCTGATTTTCTTCTGAATTTTCTTGTTGCAAGTCCTAAGTCTAGTCTAGGAAAGTTTTAGGGTGCTGCACCTATGATATCCGATGTACAATATTTGGAACTTCCTTGTGAGAGTGAGAGTCTTACTTGTTCAGTCCCACATTTCATATTTTCATATATCTGTGAGTTGGGGACTTCATTTTCTTTGAGGGTACATGATTCATGTTTTATTCTACCAGTTGTCTGTGTGAAAAACATTGGTAATGACTTGATTCTCTGCTAATAACCAGATGACATGTCTTGATCCCTATTTATCATGGTTTGTGGTTACTTGATGTGCATATGCTGATTTGGTTTACCAGGAAAAGGGTCAAAAGCTGTTTGAGTTCATAGTGCAAATTTTGATTAGTGTTGGCTGTAGTATCCTAAGTTTATTTTCTAGTTAAGCGTCATTTTTAATTTTTGTTTTCTTTACCTGAGGATATGCAAAAGTCTTAAGTTGAGGGTGTTGATGTGCTATGAATTTACATCACTTTCAACACTTTAAACTGAGAAAATAACATGGAATGAGGTATGTTTATACAGATATGAGGTGTTTTTACTTTGGTTTTAGGGAAAATAGGTGTTGGAGAAAAATGTGAAAAATATGCAGAAAAGTGCAAAAAATCAGCCAAGTACTTATCTCAGTACGAGTCGTACCTAGATGTACGAGTCGTACTGAGACTCGTGGAAAAGCTCTGAAGGCTGGATCAATGCAAAGGCAAACTTCGACTCTTAGTACGAGCCGTACTAAGATGGTACGATCCATAACTAGAGTCGTGGAATACTTCAGAGGAAAGTTGCACAATTGAAGTCTCCTAGTACAGGTAGAACCTACGGATCGTAGCATCTACCTACTATCCATACCAGGAGCCGTGGGAAGCTTCAGGTGTCTTAAGGACTTGGCAGAACCCAAGATGTGACAAGCTGTTACGATTTGTATGTGCAAGGTATGTGGTGTACCAAGACACTCATATAAAACTTCAGAAGATGTCAAAATTCTCAGAGCCAAACCACGATTGGATTGTATGACTCGTAGGATCACGGTACGAGTTGTACTAGTTGCCAACACTAAGCCAATTCTGCAGTAACCAAGAAATGTATGAGAGCAAGGCATGACCCATACAATCCTATTATGGGTTGTATGACGAGTCGTAGGATGTGTCGACGCTATATTTTGATATTTCCTTTTTAGATTAGGAAAAGGTTTCTATTATTTGTATAAATACCTTATATGTTTCTTTTAGTAGGGGAACATCAGAATACTTGAGAGAAGGTTCATAATTAATTTGTTGTGAACTATTATCAAGTTTGTAAACAATATTGGAGAGCAATTCTTGAGATCAGAACTTGGTTTTCTCAATTGTTCTTGATTTTGTTGATCATATTTTCTTGCAATATTCAAAGTAGGTTTAATTTCAATTTTCATTGTAAGTATTCAATTATGTGTTTGTCTATGAATAATAATTATAATCTTACAATCATGAGAGGCTAAAACCTTCACAACTAGGGTTGTAGGAACCATGGTGGATTAATGAACTAGGGTTACACAAAGTGATTTGAAACCAATGCTAAACGCTTGTATTGTGTTCTCTTTATCTTTAAACATTTCTTAGTGGAACGCAACATTAGGACTTGCCTGAATTCTTTACTTTCTTGAACCTAGAGAAGTAAAGATTAGGAAAAGAGAACTACAAAAAACCTTAATTTTTATGATTATTGTATGACTTAATCTGCGGTTGCAGGAAAGTTTATTTGGAATATATTGATAACGGTTAATTTTAAATCGCTCATGAAACCTGATCCGATGATTGAGTATAGTCATCCAATATAGACGAACTAGTCATTTAGATAAACTGTAGTTATCAGTTCTACAAGTAAGTATTGAATTTGATCACACGTTTATACCCGAAGTAGTTATGAACCCATGAGGAACACTTATCCTAGTTATTTGAAAATTTGATAACAACCACTATTGCAATCTTGTTTTACTATTGATTTCTATAAACCTCCCAATTTGGAGATAACCCACCAACAAGTTTAAGCATCAGCATTACTCTACTTCCTATAATATTCCCTGTGGATTCGATCCCAATCTCTTTGTTGGGTTCTTTATTGACAATGTTCGCTTCATACTTTGTCAGGAAGTGTGAGTTTGAGCGTTATCAGTGAGTCCTTATCATGCAAGGAAATCTATCAGTTTAGACTTGTTATGTCAATTTAGTTTCAGACTTGGAGTTAGCTGATGGCTTATCCCAATATCTCATCAGATAGTAGAGGCTTTTCATACATATACTAGTATGTTCAACATTGAGATTCAGCATTGTGATGTTATCATTTGATATATGCTTTATGATATTCAATCTTTTGCTTATTCATGTTCATGTTGTTTTCCGCTTGATTATTCTTGTAAGTCATGCTATGTATGTATCATGGGTTAGCTTGGAGTCATTCGTGATTCTAGATTCCGTGTCTTGATTTAGGGTTCTAGCTTGGGTCGTGACACTTAACAAAGAATGTTGTGGACTGTAAATGATTTTATCGCATTAAAATAAAAGTAGATGACTCTATAGATTGATTCGAAGCTTGCCTCATTGCAGAATCGTTCATGTAATGCCTTGGCTTGGATTTTCATCAAATCTCCAGTTATGTTATCAAGCCAACAATAATGCAACGTGTTTTATCCATAATAGTGCAGCACAATGGGATGATTTATCAACTCGACATTAACAATGCTTTCTTATAAAGCCAGCTAACTGAAGAGGTTTTTATGTCTCTACGTCAATGTTTTTTCAATTCATAATTCCCTTCTCACATCTGCAAATTAAAAAAAAGCCATTTATGATCTCAAAACGGCCCCCTGAGCTTGGTATTCTATATTTCCTAAGCATCTTCAAAATATGGGATTTATTAAGTCTAAATCTAACACCTCTTTGTTTATTTTGAAGAATCTGGCTACAACTGTTAATGTGCTCATATATGTTGATGATATTTTGATCATGAAAAATCATCCCAACTTGATTAGACACGTTATTGATTCCTTGGGTTCTCATTTTTCTTTGAAGGATCTTGGCTATTTAGACTACTTTTTGGGTGTCAAAGTTAAAACAAGTGTCAGATGGTCTTATTCTCTCTCTATACAAATACATTCTTGACATTATGTATGAATTAGATATGTAAAATTGTAAGGAGTCTTGGCACTAATGTGCTTTAGTAAACTACTTTGGGCAACTGATGGTTCTCCACATGTTAATGCTACACTCTACAGGCGCACCCTCGGTAAGTTATAATATTAATTATTCACGTAGCCTGACATTTATTATGCTGTTAACAAACTGTCATAGTTTATGCATGACCTACTAATGAACATTAGAATGCGGTTAAAAGGATACTACGATATCTTAAAGAAGCAGCCACTTCAGGTCTTCATATTCTCCATAATTCAAACCACAATCTTACATGTATGTTGTTGCAGATTGGGCTTGAGACCCGAATGACAGAATATCCGAATCAAGTTATACTCTTTTCTTTAGGCCCAATCCAGTAAGTTCGTCATAAAAAAAGCAACAAGCTGTAGCTCGCTCTTCCATTGAAGCAGAGTACAAATCAATTGCAAATGAACTTGCAGAACTCATATGGGTGCGTAGCCTACTCAGTGAAATGCGTATCACCATTCCAAAAACACCCACAATATTTTGTGACAATTTTGGTTTCACTTATCTCTATCATAATCCAGTTCTATAGCCGCATGAAACATATTGTGGTAGACTTCTGTTATGTTTGGTACCAAGTTCAAGTGCATCAATTTCTTGTAAAGCACACTAATCTTGTGATCAACTTGCTAATACATTCACCAAGCCATTACCAAAATCAGCCTCCGCAACGTATCGTTCCAAGTTAGGCGTTGTTGCTCCACACCTAACTTGAGGGGTTGTATTAAGCATCATTATCTTATCTTATTATCATTAACATTAATTACTGACTATAGTTATAATCTTTGAGTATTTGTATAAGACTCCTCCTATTGTTTAGGAGTATAGCTAGCAGTTATTTTTCTTAAGTTTAGTTGTAAGTTGCTCTTCTTTGCTGTATTTAAAGCCTGACTGCTGAATGAATAAAATTATCTTTTGACTATTTTTCTCTATCATATTTTATATGTTGTATTTGTATGCACAAATCATATTACACATAATTTTTCAAAATAATATTAATATTATTTAAATAAATTTGAGTAAAATACATGAAAGAATAAAATATAATTTTCTGTGATTGATTAATATGAATCTTTATATGGTTATTTGTTCGTCGAAGTCAAGATGATTAAATATCATGTGTCCTACAAAGATGAACAATCAAAGTTCACTTAGNTTGACGTTCTTGCAAAAGTGAATTTAAGCCTTAAATTTTTGAGTGAAGTAGTTCTTTTACATATTATGATCTTATGAGGTACAAATATGTAATGGGGCATAGTTCACTTAATACTTCTTCATAGACATTATTCTTGATGTATGTTTCTTTCATCCATCTGATTTCTCTGTTATAATCAAAATTCTTGTTATCCATATTAGTATTCTTAAAAGTGCAAAATACACAATTGAAAGTATATTTTAAATAAACATCAAACATTGAAAGTTCATTACAAATAAATATTAAACTTGACGTACCATGTTTGTGACATGATTAATTGGGTCGAAAGTTGCCTGTTTCTTTTTCTAGAAACTTTTAAAACTAACATTGCAAGATATTTTGGACGTAAAAACAGCTCATACCGGCTGTACTTGAACAAATCCACACTTTTGCATTGTTATCTTTATTCCATAACTTCACAAAATCACATATTTATTTTTGTAGAATCTTTCACATATTAGTAAGACCATCTTTACACAACACCATATAATAATTTCTTATACATCATTACATGGAATCTTTACACATTCTCTCTCACCACCTATACATGAAATTAGTTCACACATGAGCACACAAAATTCCTTATACAAATAAATACTTTTTTTAATAATTAAACTTGGCCAGTAGTAGCTTATTTTATCAAATAAAAGATCAAAAAAAGCTTACAATGGCCTAAAAAAGGCCTATCTCAGCCAAAAAAAATAATTAAAAGCAAGTATATAAAAAATAAAAAGTATTACAGCTCACAGGGTCTCAGACATAAATGTCTGAAGACCCTAGGAAATCTCCACCTTCTCCTCTTCGAATCCATATCTATCCTACACCATAGAGACCGGTGGAGGAAATTTTCTATATAAGCATCCGGAGGCTTGTAGATGCTAACTCAAACGGAAATGGAGGTCAAACTTACTCTTTTCCTCTTCATCTGCTTCTAACAGTAATCTATATTTGAGACTGAATCATTTGCATGCCCTCTTCATCAGCATTGCTATCTGAGATCTACACTCACGACGCTGTCCCCTTTATTTGCTTTGCTTTGATAAGGTAAAACCCTCATTCATACCTTTAATCTGATTTCCCATCTCATGCTTGATTCTAAAATTTGTGTTTCTATACTAGAAATACTAAATCTAATCTCTTGGGTTGAGTTCATTATCAATAGTCTTAATGCTCTCACCAGATGCTCTGGTATCAGCTCCCAAAATGAAGTGATTTGAGATTAGTTCTTTTTCTTCCTTATATAAAAACACAAGTATCCCTCTAATTTTTCTCTACTCCAACCAATTTTGACTAGTGCTCTATTTCAATACTTTTCCTACTCTATTCCTTTAAACAAGTTGAGCCTCTGAGAAGGCTAATACCACTGTTTGAAAGAAACTCGGTTGAAGAAATATCAAGAGCCAAGTAAATTACTAAATGCTAATGAACAAATATCTCTGTGTGAATTGTTTCTTGGGTTGTAATAATTATTCAAGTTCCTCTTCCCCTTATAAATTGTAACTTCTATCTTCAATCTAGTTCTCTATTATTGTATGTGCTTTGCCTTATTTGTGGAATCTATTGATTGTCCATCTTGGTAGTCTTCTAGATTCTATTGGTAGTTCCTAAAATGAGTTGAATTATGCTGTACCTGCAAAGTCAAAAACCAAATTAGCTAAAAAATTGCTAATGTATTTCCGTCTCTCAACGTGTGAGAGAAATGCACGGGCCCTTTATTTCTCCAAAACTTGATTCTATCCACTTCCATACTAATTCTCCAGGGCACCTCCCATTTATCCTCTATAATATTCACCATTTCTAAAGAGTCTAACTCCATGATAATGGGTAATATATTTTGGAAAATACAATACTTGATGCCATCTAGAATAGCCGCTGCTTTGCACAAATACTTGAAGTATTCTGAATTTTTCTTGACTTAGCTTAAATCAGGTCCCCATTCCAGTCTCTAACACAGAAAGCTGTTGAGCTGTCTCCTAGAATGCCTCTGCAAGCTCCATTTGTGCTGCACTTGAACCAGCCTACCCTTGATTTCTCTAACTTCACTATTTGATACCTTATTAAGGATTTATGATCTTCCAAAACTTGTATCAATTGGGGACATTGTGAGGGAATTTCCTTAATCCAGGGATATTTCATTCTTTTCAACTTGACCAAGTTACTGTACATGCCTTGTATAACCTATCTTTTATTCATCTTCCCTCCATGCTCTATGATGTTTCTTCTCTTCCATAATTGCCAGCATATGAAAGCTAGGGTGGTTTGATAGATAGGTCAGAGCTATATATTAAACTGTATATTCCACCATTTCAATATTGATTGGTGTACCTATAAATATGGACCTAGTATACCTACTGCTCCTATAAAATACTGCCAAATTTCCCTTGCATACTCCACAGTGATAAACAAATGAACAAGTGTTTCTTCTTGTGGTTGTCGGTAACATTTGCATCTAGACACTAGTGTTATCTTCAATCTCTTTAACACTTCATTTATTGGTAGTTTATACTTCCACAGTTTCCTCACAAAGAAAGATATTTTGTATGGGACCCCTGTGCTCCACATGTTGCTAAACTCCTTTCTTTTCTGCTCCTTTTGTCTAACCATCTCCCAGAAACTTTTAATAGTACATTATTAGTGCTAGTCTTACTCTACCAAGGCTTGTATGGAAGATTTGAGGTAGTTTCCACATGTAAATTTTCAATCATAAACTCCACTATAATAGTTGGCAGGTGCATTTGCATCTTCTCCCTATCTCAACCTTTTGAATTAATAAATGCTCCTATATCCTGTGAACTGTTAACTCTTACCAACTTTGGAGGACTGTATTTTAGGGCTCCTTGACCTGTCTAGTTGTCTTCCCAAACATCAGCAGTGCCACTTCTAAGTTCTCATAATATGTAATCATCAAGTTGATCTCTTGCCTCCAATAACCTTTTCCATATCTGACATCCTCCCTTCCACTGGACCACTATTGGCTTTTACAATACTTATTCCACAAAAAATTAGCCCATAACAAAGAAGTTGTCTTGAAATTCCATCATAATTTAGCAAATAAAGCTTTGAAAATGTCATGAAATGACCTGAAACCCAGTCCACCCTCTGTCTGTGGAGTACAAAGCTTGGCCCAAGAAGCCTAGTGTCTACTTCTCCCCTCTTCTTTATTGCTTCAGAAAAATTTAGCCAAAATCTTATGTAATTCATTGATAGTGTATTTGGTTGGTACCACTACTGATAGCAAGTAAACCGGAGTACTTTGCAATACACTGTCAATCAGTACTTCCTTTTCACAATAAGACAGAAGCTTCCCTTTCTAGTTTTGAATTTTCTGCTTAACCTTCCTGATGAGTTCTTCATAGTATACCTTCTTCCTTCTACTGTGAAAAATTAGGCATCACAAATGTCACGCCCAAGAACTAGGGTAGGGTGCAACTCGAACTCGATTCATGGTCGATCGAGAAGCCGGCTATATAGCATCTATAAATGTAACACTAAGGCTGACCAAGCCACCTGTCACAACCAATCAAGATAAATACTGGGCCAATAATGCCTTGACAATTATAAATATGCAACCTGAAAAGCCGACAAAGCTACAATAAAGCTAAGCAAGGCAATGAAAAACCATATGACTACACAACCCATAATACTATACAAACTAGTCCACATCAGCCTCTACAGAGTAAACAAACTGAAATGCACGGGACAGGGCCCCGGCCTACCCATGTTGTACACAAAACTAAAAATAGTCCAAACTAGGACGTGGATCCTAGAAGAGAGGAGCATACCACTATTCTGCTTAAGTCTGGCTCCTACTACGTCCGATGATCTGAGCCTCAGCCTGTACCTGCAGCACGATTGCAGGAAGGGTCCCAAGATGAAGGGACGTCAGTACGAATAAAATGTATTGGTATGTAAGGCTGAAAACTGCAAACATGTAAGATAAAAATGATAACTAGGCCATAAATAAGGAGTAGTAACAACCCGAAATTCTGAAAATAGAAACCTAAAAATAACTCATTATTGAAGTGTAAATGAAACCATCTAATGCACAACAAAGACTATAACTGACATGCCAGCAGACAGCTGACCATAAAATCTATATACAATCCGTCCAGCCAGTGCACCACAACCGGGGTAAAAATAAAAATTCCTCCAGCCGGTGTACCATATTGGGGTAAAAATAAAAATGCCTCCAGCCGGTGTACCATACCCGGGTAAACTCCGTCCAGCCGGTGTACCACACCGGGGTAAAATAACAAGACCTCCAGCTGGTGTACCACACCGGGGTAAAATCAATAAAGCTTAGACAAAATCATAAATGGAGCTGATATGACTTATACTGGACCAACTCAATACATACAACATAGAAATGACGAATACTAAACATGTGGCCTGCATAGGCCTCCTTCGTAATACAGAACTGGAACTGAGTACTTATAACATGTAAAGCTAGAAAATAGAACTTAAATGCGTGTATTAAAAACTTGTATAAATCATAAGGAACTACGGATAACCTAAGAGTTTCAACAAAATTTATAGATCATCTGCAAGGGACATTGGAGCTCAAAAACTCGCTAGCTTATCGTTCGGCTTAAGGGAAAGGGATTATGAAATCTACCCTTGGCCTGAAATATTTCATAACATACACATAAGATAAAGGACAACCATAACCAAGTAATCCTAATTCGGTAAGCTTGTTTACCCTCAATAGCTTGCGACGTATTTACGTGGCTTAAAATCATTTACACGTCCTCATCTCGGCTCTTTCACCAATTTCAGTTAGCAACCAGATCTTTAAACACATTTAACATCACATATATATACACATGACATACAGTAAGGACCAGCTAAGAATGCCCACACTGAGAGGTCTCCAACTCCATGTACAACTACGACAACAATAGACACAATATCACACTTTAG
>JACEIK010002971.1:64777-76971 GCA_018107945.1 Datura stramonium
TTAGCCCATATTATTGTTAGCCCATATAATTGTTAGCAGATGGGCCTTAGGGTTTTAGGTAGTCTTATGCTTATATATAGGCACCCCCTTCCCCATTCTAGATCATTGTCTTCTATTCTCTTATGTAACTTTGCAGTTAGCCTTTTGATTCTTTCTTTTCTTATTCTTCAATAAAACCCTTGTTATATATCAACACTACATTCATGAGAGATCGACATTAAGGAGAAGTTCTAAATATATGTACTGAACCATAATAGTTTTGGTCACTCCTAGAAATGAAGTTTTCCCCATATACTTATGCCATCCTTCTATTTGTTCCAGCTTATGAACAAACTTTCAAAGCAAGCAAATGTTCTCCCTAATAATATGTCAATTATCTCTTAAGAAATATCAAATATAATCCAATATCTTAGAAGCCACATCGATAGAATTACAAACCAATGAAAAATATTTATGTGGATCTCCTAAAGCGTGTATCTCTTGAGATAAGGGTGCTTAACAAATTTATGACATTAATTCACAGGGAAATCATTAGAATATCTGAAATTTTGTAATATAATTTCAAGAGGCATACACAATTTAAGAAGAAAAATGCACAATGATAAAATAAAGTGGCATACCTCTAGTGGGCAAAAGCATCATATATCTAAGTAAAATAGTAAATAGTTTTAGGATTATAAAAAAAGAACAGACTAGATAATTATAGTGTAAAGCTTCATAAAACTAGATTAGTAAAAAGCGAAAAACTAAGTATAATGCAAGAATTATAATGTAGACTAGTAAGGGATTGTAAAAGTAGAACAAACTAGAGAATTATAGTGTAAAGCTTCATAAAATTAGATTAACGAGAAGAGAAATACTTAACAAGCAAGGAAAGGAGAGCAAAACCAACCTGTTGGACTGTGAGAATGGTTGGAATCATATTGAGTAAACAAAAATTAATTGAGATGGAAAAATAATTTCAATTGAAAATACTGGAATAATATTATCAGTTGAAAATACTAGAACAATGATTTTAGTTGATAATACTTATAACATTATCTATGTTTTCACGACCCGAGTCTATATCTTGGCTGAGATACTCTACTTGATGTCACAAGTGACCCCAAGCTAACCCATTGTCTATCATTACACTGGTAAACTGAGAAATCATAAGCAAAAGCTTTATATAAACTAATAATATAATCAATACTGCTGAAAGAGAAACATCACTGGAAACTATACTAAACAATTGTGTCTGAATGCCTTTACTAACTGATGAGTTGTTGGGACAAGCCCCCAACTAACTCTAAAGTCTGACTGAAAAGAAACTAACTAAAAAGAAAATAATGTTATCGAAAGATGAGGACTCACCAAATGGACTGTTGCTGCTGGAATCATTGAGAGGAACTATTGGTGATGGTTGGATTGAGAACCTGCGCCTGTATCATAATACGATACATCATAGAAAGTATACATCCGTACTTTGAATGTACTGAGTAAGTGAGAGATACATTAAGCATGAAAGAATAAGTAATTGTGCTGAAATAACATGAAATGACCAACTGAATACTGTAAACTGATAAAACTGAAATATAATTGATATGGTCAATAATGACTCTAGCTGATGGTCATAAACATGTCCTGAGATTGAGATAAACTAAACTGAGACTGTACTGACAAGTGGGAGAGTCTATAATCGACATATAATCACGTGAGTTAAACATGGAGTTCGATGTATACGCGGCATCGATAGGACCCAATATACCTTGCAAAAGTATAAAGGCAAGAACTATGACATCATTGTCTGGGCCCATTTGTGCTAATAACCTACGGTGGCAATGTAGTTCTAAGAACCTGAATGCGCTGGAATCTTGATCCTCTCGGTGCTAAGTATTACCCCCACTAGATTGTCCTAATATGACTACTAAGATGATAGCTCGAAGCTGGGTTCCAGGACTAGATCAGGGATACTTATCTGGAAGTACCCTGAGAATCTTATCAAACCGGATAACTGAAATTGGTGTCCTAAGACTGGCTTGAGCTGCTTTTCTGGAAGATTCGTAACCGTCTAAAGAACAAACTAAAATTGGTATTGGTGGTTCTAAGAATTATCAGAGCTGCTTATCTGAAAGCGTCGTAACCGTCTAAAGAACCAACTAATAACTAATAAGTGGAAGACATTACTGACACCTCGAGAAACTAATTATAGTCAAACTGATCAGCTGATATTACTGAAAGATACTGAAGATACTAACATTTTCACTGAGACTGAACTATCATGCAACTGATTGAGAATCCATATGATAGTAATAACATGGGAATTCCAACACTAACAGAGTCAAGAAACATTATTATGTAATAAACTATGCAAGACCCAAATTACTGCATTTATATAGTTAGGGATAAAACAATTTTTTCAGGAAGCAAGTAGCAACATCATCATTATGTAGTGGAGACATAGCATGAATACATAAGGACAACAATTCATAAGAATTAATCAGGATCTTGCTACGAATTTTACCCTAACTCAAAACTTCAGGGCTAGAATACATAAGAAATTATGGAAGGGTTTTGGGACACAAGGAAAACATAATTGCCTTGTTGAATTTCCACATACCTGAAGTAAAATTTTCTAGAGAAATCCTTGAGAATCTGATAAAAAGATTGAATGCCCTAGCTTTGCCCTGAGGAGTCTGTTTGAAAGTTTTCGTACTAAGTTTGAGTGTTGAGAGAAGGGAATGAGAGGAATATATCGATCAACTCCTTTAATTCTCTCTTAAACATGCCCAAAACAATGTAGTTTAGAGATTAAAAAGATGGGAAGTTACTAAAATTACCATGTAAGAAAATCTAGAAAACTGCTCGATAGGGACCAGCGGGTCACACAACGAGTCGTTGGTTGATACCACGACTCGTTGGGACCAGTCATTGGTCATGTGCCTAAATTTTGGGATTATTGGAATTTGGCAATTAAGGGAACCAAGACTCGTTGGATGGACCAATGGATCATTGGTACCTCTCGTTGTCACTGGTAGGATTTTTAAACAAAACTTGGAAACCCCACTAATGGATGACACAATGACTCATTGGTAGAACTAACGAGTCATTATGTCTGCTAGTGGTCAACACTGCCTGGACATGAAACTTGGCAACTGGTGAAAATGATGACACGTTAGAGGTGACAACGAGTTGCTGGTTCCACTCGTTGCTTCTAGAAGATGTCTGACAGATTCCTATACTGGGCAACCACGACTCCACAGAATGACTCGTTACTCTTGGTATCAGGTCATTTCATGACTCATGGGTTCCCGGATGGGAAGCTTGCAGCTCAAACAACGACCCAATCAATGGTCCATTGGTGCTGACAACGACTAGTTGTATGAGTCGTCGTGAGACAAAATTTCATGATTCCTTCAGGGTTTTCATGCAATCTCTATGTTTGATCTAGGAAAATTTTAGGGTGTTACAATATCTCCCCTTGGGATCATTCGTCCTCGAATGAAGACTAAAACTGCTGAAAATCTGGGAAAAGAGCTGAAATTCTCAGTCTGAAGTTATAAGCTGGTTTCTAAAGGAGTGACTGACTCCGAACAGACATAGTCATACTAACTGAGTTGGCACAACTAGTGTGCACACTGAAAACATGAATAGAGCTAATAAGCACAGAACCGAATAGAGTACTGAGGAGGAATTTAATTCCTGATTCTAAAACTGAACTAGAAGGGAATAAATGGGGATATTTTTCCATCATGTCTGCTTTGGCCTCCCATGTGGCTCCCTCAACTAGCTAGTTCCTCTGCAAGACCTTTATTAAAGCAATCTCCTTGTTCCTCAACTTACCAACTTGACGGTGTAGGATCTGAATTGGGACTTTTTCATAAAAGAGGCAATCCTTCACGCCGACACTTTCTAGTGGCACAACTGAGGTTAGATCATTGATCCACTTCTTCAATAGTGATACATGGAAGACTAGGTGCACGAATGCTAACTCTAAAGGCAATTCTAACGCATAGGCCACACAGCTAATTCACCTCAGAATCCTGTAGGGTCCTACATTCCTCAGACTAAGTTTCCCTTTGTTTTCAAACCACACCACCCCCTTTATGGGTGAAATTTATAGGTAAACCCAATCATCCACAGAAAATTCTAACTCTCTCCTCCTCACATCAGCTATGATTTCTGTCGGCTCTGAGTTGTTTTCAACCTTTCCTTGATAAGTTGCACTTTCTACATAGCTTCATGAACTGAGTCCGGTCCTATCAAAGTATCTTCGCCAACTTCAAACCACCCTATAGGAGACCTACACCTTCTACTATACAATGCCTGAAATGGGGCCATCTGAATATTGGAGTGGAAGATGTTTTTGTATGAAAACTCAATGAGAGGTAGGTGATCATACCAACTGCCCTTGTAGTCGTCACACAAGCTCTTAGCATATCTTCTAAGGTCTATATAGTCCGCTCATCTTATCAATCTATCTGAGGTTGAAAATTTGTGTTGAGTTTGACCTGAGTACCGAGTTCTGAAATGATTTCCAGAAATGTAAGGTGAACTAGGTACATCTATCTGAAATAATGGATAAGGGAACTCCATGCAGTCTAACTAACTCCCGGATGTACAGCCTAGCATAATCCTTAGCTGAGTCTATAGTTTTAACTGGGAGGAAATGTGCTGACTTGGTCATCTGATCAGCTATCACCCAAATTGAATCATGCTTTCGTTGAGTAAGAGGTAGACTTATAATGAAGTCCATATTAACTTCTTCCAACTTCCACGCGGGTATGCTGATATCCTGGAATATACCTCCAGGTTTCTGATGTTTAATTTTAACCTGTTGGTAGTTTGAGCACCTAGCCACAAATTCTGCAATGTCTCTCTACATACTTTTCTACCAGTAGATTTCTCGTAGGTCACGGTACAACTTGGTGGAACTTGGGTGGATAGAATTTCTGGCTATATGCTTCTGCCAGTATTTGCTGTCTCAAGTCACCTACGTCTAGAACATATAGCCGCCTCTGGTAACAAAGCACACCATCTCCCCCTTAAGACAAAACTTCCACTTCTTTTCTTAGAACTACTTCTTTTAGCTTAAGAAGTATGGGATCTTCATCCTGCTTTAACTTAACCTCAACAACTAACGAAGATTCTGACCCATTCTGTAATACTACTCTACCCTCAACTGAATCCACCAACTGCACTCTCAACCGAGCTAACCTGTAAATATCCTTTGTCAGTTCCTTTCTATCCTCTTCAATATGAGCAATACTCCCCATGGGCATTCTGCTCAAGGAATCCACCACCATATTTGCCTTACCTGGGTGATATAGCACGCTCATGTCATAATCCTTCAATAGCTCCAACCACCTTATCTGACGAAGATTCAAATCCTTCTGACTGAACAAGTACTGAAGGCTATTGTGGTCAGTGAAAACATCCACATGAACCCCATAAAGGTAATGCCTCCATATCTTCAAAGCAAACACCACCACTGCCAACTCAAGGTCATGAGTCGGATCTGCCAACTCAAGGTCATGAGTTGGATAATTCTTCTCATGAACCTTGAGCTGTCGAGAGGTGTAAGCTATCACGTTACCACGTTTCATCATAACACAATCGAGGCCAACTCTTGAATCATCACAATAGACTATGAACCCATATGTTCCTTCTGGTAAAGTCAAAACTGGAGCTATAGTGAGTTTAGTCTTCAACTCCTACAAACTCTTCTCACATACATCTGACCACTAAAACTTCACCTTTTTTTGAGTTAGTATAGTCAGAGGAGATGCAATAGAAGAGAATCCTTCCACAAACCATCGATAATAACTGGCTAGACCCAAGAAACTTCTAATATCTGTTTGGGAAGTATGTCTTAGCTAATCTTTCACTGCCGCTATCTTTTGAGGATCTACCTGAATACCTTCACCTGAGACCACATGACCAAGGAACACCACAGACTTGATCCAGAATTCACATTTGCTGAATTTAGCGAATGTTGGCGGTCTATGAGAGTCTGCAACACTATCCTCAGATTGTTAGCATGTTCCTCTTTATTTTTGGAGTATACCAAAATATCATCTATGAACACAATGATGAACATGTCTAGATACTATTTAAATACTCTGTTCATCAGGTCCATGAAAGCTACAGGGGCATTAGTTAGTCCGAAAGACATTACCACAAATTCATAGTGACCATACTGAGTTCTGACCCTAAGTTAATGATACCCCGACCAGAGATCTACCTTGGAAAAACAACTGGCTCCTTGAAGCTGATCAAAAAAGTCGTCAATCTTGGGTGGGGGATACCTATTATTAACTGTAACCTTGTTTAGTTGACGGTAGTCGATACACATTATGAGAGTACCGTCTTTTTTCTGCACGAACAACACCGGAGCACCCCATCGAGAGATGTTGGACATGATGAAACCCTTTTCAAGATGGTCTTTTAGTTGTTCTTTCAACTCCTTAAGCTCAGCTAGATCCATTGTATAAGGAGGAATTAGAGATGAGCTGAGTGTATGGAAGAAGGTCTATGCCGAAGTCTATTTCCTCGCTCGGGAGGGACTCCGGGAAGATCTTCGGGAAAGACGTCAGGGAACTTGCTGACAACTGGTACTAACTGAATCTCTAGGGTCTCAGAGCTAGAATCTTTGACCCGAACTAGGTGATGGATGCACCCTTAAAAATGACCTACCTTGCCTTAAGGTAGGAAATAAATCGACCCTTAGGTGCTGAAACACTACCCATCCATTCTAATACTGGCTCATTGGAGAACTTAAATCTGACAACTCTAGTTCGATAGTCGATTAAGGCATAACCGAAATGTAACCAATCCAAGCCAAGAATGAGGTCGAAATCGACCATGTCTAGCTATACTAGATCAACTGGAATTACTTTACTTAAAACTTAGATTGGGAAGTTTCTATATACCCAGCTAGCTTTAATTGACTCACCAACTGGGGTAGAGACTGAGAATGGTTCTGAGAGGACTTCTGGACTGATTTCAAATGGTATAGATACATAAGGAGTCATGAATGATAGTGTGGCTCCTGGATCTAGTAGGTCATATACATCTAGGTAGAAAAGACGTTACATACCCGTAACCACGTCAGGTGAGCTCTCCTGATCCTGACGAGAGGACAAAGCACAAAAGAGGTGTTGGCGCTAACCGCTATCTATACCTGAAGTGTTACCTTGTTGAGCTGGATGACTTGCTGGGGCTGCTGAAGTGGTAGACTGTGCTTTCCCCCATCCTGCTGACGGATACTCCTATAGCCTGCGACCCAACTATCCACATCCAAAGCAACCCTCTTTTCCTAGGAGACATTCACCTGGATGGTTGTCACCACACTTAGGACAAGCTGGGTAACGATTGCTGGCATTGTAACCCTGGGACTAAGAGACATATGTTCCACCCTTCCAATCTTTACGGGACCAGAAAGAAGGGGCGTTGGCTGAGGTGGGTGCTGGAGTCCTTTGTTGCTACTCTATGGGCGGCTACTGCCATCGGACCTCTGGTGGCAATAATCTGATTAACCCATTCTAGCCCGCTTTTTCTCACCCTCCGTATCTTTCTACTTTTCTGCCTCTATCTACTGGGCATGAATGATTAGGCTGGAGAGGTCAATGTCCTTTATGAGCATCGTGGTCTTGAACTCTTTAAGTATTAGGTTTGATACTCCATTGACGAATTTGGGCATGCAAACCCTTGGCTCGGCTACCATCTCTGGAGCATACCTCGACAACCCAGTGAACTCTAATGCATACTCCTCCACGTTCATGTTACCCTACTTTAAATTTATGAACTCTACGACCCTAGCCTCCATGAATTCCCGAGGAAAGAATTTTTCTAGAAATGCAGTTGTGAACTATTCCCACTGTACTGGCCTTACTGTTGTTGGCCTCCCTTGCTTCCATTAGTTATACCAAATTTGAGCCACCCCTTTCAACTGGTAGGCAATCAGATCAGCACTCTCCGCAGAACTGACACCCATAATCTGGGTGATCTTCGACACCTCATCTACAAACTCCTGCGGGTCCCCTCCCACCTTAGATCCATGGAAAGCTGGAGGCTTCATCCGGGTGAAGTCCCAAACTCTAGCAGTTGTTGCCGACCCATTTCCATTTACTGGAACAACCTGCCGGTTCACCTGGTTGGTCACCATTTGAGTCAGTAGCTGGATTTCCGATCGAAACTCTACTGAGGACACTTGGTCGTCTAGAGAGGCTGTTGGAGCTGGTGGGGCAAGTCAGTTAGTGTTGCCAATACTCCTTCCGTTTCCTTGCTTGGGAGGCATAGCTTCACTGAAATGAATAGAGCACGAGTTAGGAGGACATTTTAGCGATTCAACTTCAACACATGATAAGGAATATGAACAAAAGGGAGTTTTTCCTAATAACCTTTTGTAGCCTTCCTGTCATAAATGTGGCATGCTTTACACCCATGATAAGGACTCTACTTGATGCGGCTTTCGGACATCCTAGGATACTCTAAACCTAGAGCTCTGATACTATGTTTGTCACAGCCCGAGTCTATACCGTGGCCGAGAAATAGTACTTAGTGACACAAGTGACCTCAAGCTAACCCATGGTATATCATTACACATTAAACTGAGTAATCATAAGCGGAAGCTTTATATAAAAAATAATGTAATCAATACTGCAGAAAGTGAAACATGAATGCAAACAATACTGAACAATTGTGTCTGAAAGCCATTATTAACTAATGAGTTGTTGGACAAGCCCCCAGCTAACTCTAAAGTTTGACTGAAAATAAAGTAACTGAAAAGCAAAGAATGTTCGCAGAAGATGAGGACTCACTAAACGGACTGTTTCTACTGGAATCGTCGAGAGGAACAACTAACGATGCTAGGACTGAGAACCTGCGCCTATATCATAATATGATACAACATAGAAAGATGAATTAGTACATTGAATATACTAAGTAAGTGAGAGATATAATAAGCATGGGTGTATGAAGCGAAGGCATTAGGGTAGATTCCCAGAAGATTGAGGTGGTGAAGAATTAGCCCAGACCGGTGAATCCTTCGAAAATTCAGAGTTCTTGGGCTTAGCAGGATACTACAGAAGATTTGTTGAGGGTTTTTCATCAATTGCATCCCCATTGACTAGGTTGACTCAAAAAATGTGAAGTTCCAATGGTCGGATGCTTGTGAGAAAAGCTTCCAAGAATTGAAGACTCGACTCACTTTAGCTCCAACTTTAACTTTACCCAAGGGTACTGAAGGCTTTGTAGTATATTGTGATGCTTCGAGAGTCGGACTAGGATGTGTGTTGATGTAATGTGGGAAGGTAATAGCATATGCCTCGAGACAGTTGAAAGTTCATGAAAAGAACTACCCGAACCATGATCTTGAGTTAGTCGCGGTGGTGTTTGCATTGAAGATATGGCGACACTACATGTATGGGGTTCATGTAGATGTATTCATGGACCACAAGAGTTTTCAATATGTGCTCACGCAGAAAGACCTCAATCTTCGGTAGAGGAGGTTGTTGGAGTTACTAAAGGACTACGACATGAGTATCCTCTACCATCCGGGCAAGGCTAATGTGGTTGTGGATGCTCTTAATAGGCTCTATATGGAGAGTGTGTCCCACGTTGATGAGGGAAGGAAGTAGTTGTTGAGACATGTGCATCGACTTTCAAGGTTGGGAGTTAGATTGATCGAATCGACTTATGGAGGCGTTATTGTGTAGAATGGGTTAGAATCGTCCTTAGTGGTTGATGTCAAATCTAAGCAAGATGAGGATTTGACATTGAGGAAGATGAAGGAAGCAGTGCGGAGTCAAAAGGTGGAGGTTTTATCCCAAGGAGGAGATGGTGTTCTACGATACCAGGGTCGACTATGTGTTCTGGATGTCGATAATTTGAGGGTTTGGATATTGCATGAAGCACATGGTACAAGATATTCTATCCATCCGGGATCTGCGAAGATGTATCGGGTCTTGCGAGAAATCTATTAGTGGGATGGCATGAAAAAGGATATTGCAGAGTTTGTAGCTATGTGCCCAAACTGTCAGCAAGTAAAAGTTGAGCATCAAAGGCTGGGAGGTGTACTTCATGATATTAGCATTCTCACTTGGATGTGGGAGGAAATAAATATGGATTTTGTTACATGCCTACCTCATACTTGCCGACACATGACTCCATTTAGGTGGTGGTAGACAGGTTAACTAAGGTTGCATACTTCCTACCAGTCAAGATCACGGATTCAGCGGATGATTATGCCAGGTTGTATATTCGGGAGTTATCTAGACTTCATGGATTTTAGATCGAGGTACTAAGTTTACCTCGCAATTCTGGCTTTCTTTTCAAAAAGGACTTGGGATGCAAGTTAAGCTCAACACCGCGTTCCATCCGCAAACAGATGGCTAGGCAGAACTGTCATGCCCCAAAACTAGGGTAGGGCGCAACTGGAACTCGATTCATGGTCGATCGAGAAGCCGACTATATAGCATTTATAAATGTAACACTAAGGCTGACCAAGCCACCAGTCACAACCATCCAAGGTAAATACTGGGATGATAATTCCTTGACAATTATAAATATGCAACCTAGAAAGCCGACAAGGCTACAATAAAGCTATGCAAAGAAATGAAAAACCAATACGGCTACACAACCCACAGTACTATACAAACTAGTCCACATCAGCCTCTATAGAGTAAACAAACTGAAATACATGGGACAGGGCCCCGGCCTACCCATGCTGTACACAAAACTGAAAATAGTCCAAACTAGGACATGGCTCCTGGAAGAGAGGAGCATACCATTATTCTGCTGAAATTTGGCTCCTACTACATACGATGATTTGAGCCTCGGCCTGTACCTGCAGCACGATTACAAGAACGGTCCCAAGATGAAGGGACGTTAGTATGAATACAATGTACTGGTATGTAAGGCTAAAAACTGTAAACATCTAAGATAAAAATGATAACTAGGCAAGAGATAAGGAGTAGTAACAACCCAGAATCCTGAAAACAGAAACCTGACAATAACTCATTATTGAAGTGTAAATGCAACCATCTAATGCACAACAAAGACTATAACTAAAATGCCAGCAGACAACCGATCATAAAATCTATATACAATTCATTCAGCCAGTGTACCACACCTGGGTAAAAATAAAAATGCCTCCAACTGGTGTACCATACTGGGGTAAAATCCGTCCAGCCGGGTACCACACCGGGGTAAAATTAAAAGACCTCCAGCCTGTGTACCACACCGGGGTAAAATCAATAAATCTGACACAAAATAATAAATGGAGCCGATATGGCTTATACTGGACCAACTCAATACGTACAACATAGAAATGACAAATACTAAACATGTGGCTTGCATAGGCCTCCTTCGTAATGCATAACTAGAACTGAGTACATATCAGATGTAAAGCTAGAAAATAGAACTTAAATTCTACTATTAAAAACTTGTATAAATCATAAGGAACTACGAATGACCTAAGAGTTTCAACGAAATTTATAGATCGTGTTCAAGGGACATTAGAGCTTAGAAACTTGCTAGCTTGTTGTTCGTCTTAAGGGAAAGGGATTATGAAATCTCCCCTTAGCCTGACATATTTAATAACAAACACATAAGATAAAGGACAACCATAACCAGGTAATCCTAGTTCAATAAGCTCGTTTACCCTCAATAGCTTGCGACGTCTTTACGTGGCTTAAAATCGTTTACATGTCCTCATCTTGGCTCTTTCACCAATTTCAGTTAGCAACCAGACCTTTAAAAACATTTAACATAACATATATATACACATGACATATATTAAGGACCATCTAACAATGCCCACGCTGAGGGGTCTCCAACTCAATGTACAACGACGACAACAATCAACACAATATCACACTTTAGATGTCTCACTTCGGCTAGGCATATTCTTAACATTTATCCTCAATAAAATATGGAACTTTAAAGCTTAAATGAATCTTAACATACTGCCTCGATACTTTTAAATAGGTTTCTGTCTCATTCGATTCACAACACACGAATCGTGCTTAAAAGAATGATAGACGGGGCGCCTTACATACCTTTCTCCGATTAACTTTTCTCTAGCCGATTTCCTATCTCAATGTTCAGCATTCAACCTCCTTAATCGAGTGGTTTTATAGGCCAACGACAAGCTTAATCTATAGCAAAAAATGCAGCCAAAATAACTAACCATAGGCAGTAACAATAGCAAC
>JACEIK010002971.1:113379-137611 GCA_018107945.1 Datura stramonium
AATTCATCAAAAACCTACAAAACAAAGGCTAATCATGTTGGTTAGCACATATCTTCACTTTTATATAAAATCACATGAAAATGTATCAAATAGCTTAGACTACACGACTAATTTAAGTTGTAAAGCGTATCACGGGACCTATATTATTTCCCGTGATCATTGACACCATCTGTTCACCGGTGCTGATCTGTAGTTCGCCGGTAGACGTTCTCTTCAACACAGTAGGCATCTGCGGTCAGCAAACATTTCCCTATGTCTTCTGGTGGAGCACCGGTCCTCATCTCAATTTTCATGTTTTTTGCTCAATTTCATACTTTTTCTACTCAAGTTAAGTACCTGCAATGATCAAAGAGAAAGAGCATAAAATCCACCTAATTCACTTGAAAACAAAACAAATGACATGTCTAAGAGCTTAATGAGTTGGTAAATTACAAACTCATCAATTTTCTGAGATAAACCCTGAGCTAACTCTAATTTTTTGAACTAAAATAAATAAATACAATTGAAAATAGAACTTCGGTCCTCGGTAGATGAGGACTCACCATTGAAGCTGCTGGGGAATCACCGAGAGAGAACTAGTTGAAGTGCGGAGGCCGGGTACTTGAGCCTATATCATAAAATGATATAGCACATAAAAAATATGCTTTAGTGCTTTGAATGTACTGAGTATGCGAGAAGGAACTAAAAACATACATATGCTTAGAATAATAAGGTGGACTGCAATATTGCAAAATAGATTGAAATCTGGAAGTCTAGACTGGACTTAGTATTATGACTATATTGGACTAAATTTTACTGTGGGAGAGACTATAACTGATATATAACCTCGTGAGTTGAATGTGGAGTCCAATGTATAAACCCCATCAAAGAAAACCCACTTTACCTTGCCAGGGTATTAAGGATGAACTAAGTGATCACTATCTAGGCCTAATCGGCCTAATAACCTATAGTGGCAGAATATTCTGGGAACCTGGGTGCACTGAACCCCGATCCGCTCGGTGCTAAGTACTACTCCCACTAAAATACTAAATTTGTCTAACTAATAGCTTGAAGCTGATGTCCTAAGACTAAGTTAGAACACTTATGGATGAGTCGGTAATTTAACAACTCATTAGGATCATAAGCTTGAGCTTTTTCTTAGTTTTTGAGTTGATTATATGGATTTTATGACCTTTTTGCTTTTTTTGTGTACAGATACCTAAAAATGAAAAAAACAGCAAAAATGAAGAAAAAAAAAAGAGGTGAGCACAAATCAGTGGTCCAACAATGAAATCCGGTGAAATGCTGGTCAAAGGCCGATTATCACTGCCTCTAAGGAAAAATGCCACCAGGGAACCGCCGATGCTCACTGGAGTTGAGTGTTGGTTCAGATAAGATACCCAGTGGTTCACGGATTTGAATCGGCGAATCGCTGGTGTCTCTACCGATTCTAGAATGATGGTCAAGGGTAAAATTATCCAACATGGAAAAAGAGATAGAAGATTGCCCTATTTTCCTGGATATGAATACTAGAGAAAGTACTACATGCGAGCATATAAAGAGCAGAGCATATGACATCATCTTTTCTTTTCTTAGCTTTAGAACATTCTTTTAGCAGAGAAAAGGAGATTTTGAGTGGTAGACTTTGAAAAATACTCTTCTCTACTTCTTCTTCTTAATAGTAAGGTACACCATTGTTGGAGACTATTTGTGAATTCGATTTTGCTACTCTTATTATTAAATTCAATGAGTTTATTGATGAATGTGTTTTTGAATTTCTTAATCATGAGTAGCTAAATCATTAACTAGAGGTGTGTGATGATGAATACTCAATTAGAGTGGGTATTGCTAGAGTCATCTTCATATTGTTTAAATAAGTGAAACTCTGTTAGATTCTCTTCAATCTATAGAGGAAGATTCATTGATTATGATATGGATCTATTTATTCTTTCTTGATTGTTTCTTGTGAAAGAATAATTAGGTTTTGGAAGAGAATTTAGTAGTGGGTATGGATGAGAGATTGTGAAATTGGGCTAGAAATAGCTAAAATTGCAGTCTCATTCCTTATTAGTAGCTGATAGCTAGAAATTAGTGTAGTTGCTAATCCAAATCTAATTGGGTTGTGCTAAATAGTGGATAGAGGTTTGACAAAACTCTAGTAAGAGGTAGTTATAAGGCTGAAAATCTATACTTACCCACTTCCTGAGATTATTTATACTAATTGAACTTATAAAATGACCTAAAATGTCCCTATCTAGTTAGTATAGCATCTACACCACACCTATAGTCTTTCACATTCTTGTTGACAACCTTGCTGATCTTTCTATTTTATTCAACCAAATTACCAAACATAATTCACGACAAATTCCAGTCCCCCCAAATTATTTGTGTTTTATGTTAATTCTATGTGGTGCAAGCTAACTTCAATTTCTCAACCGACTCTTATAACTATCACTCACTAGTCCTTGTGGGATTCGACCCCGACATCCATCGGGTTACTTATGTTGATACTTCGACCATGTGTATTCTTTGCATAAAGGATATATTTTGGACATTATCAAAAATGTCACTATTGCCAGGGACTAGCTCTTCATATTTTTGTGTTGATTGTTAAGTTAAAATAGTTTTGCATCATAGTTGCTTGACATGATTTTTCTGTGTTTGTTAGGATCTTACAACCACATGAGTCATCACTCCCAAGCAGGGGATAGGTCAGTGGATGGTAACATGGAGCATGATGAGGATAATTCGGTGATGCCAAAAATTGCGGGAGCCATTCGCCTACCACCAATGGTAGGGAATGTTGTATTTCATGTCACAAGCACCATGCTGCATTTGTTGCAACTGAAGGGACTCTTTGGCGGTAAACCAAGTGAGGACATAAATCGACATTTGAGAAATTTCTTGGAGATATGCCAACCTTTCAACATTATGAATATTAGTCAAGAGTTGATGAAGGGTGTACCTACGCATTTCTTAGACATAATTTTTCCCATACATTACTATCTTTTGAGGACAAATTATGTGTGTTTACATGTTTGATGTTATATATTTGTGAAAATTGATAATCCACATGATTAGATGCTTTCAAGGATAAAAATGATAGATTTGGGTATATTTGAGGCTTTTGGAATGAATTTGAAGAAAATGGAACAAAGTGCGGACTGCTAGCCAGGTAACGAGTCATTGTCTCAATGGATGACTCATTCCTGGAGTTGTGAGAAAGATGATGTTTGAAGTGCATGAAACTAGTGCAGTTAACGAGTTGAAGGCATGGCTAGGTATATCTGGTAATGAGTCGTTATGCCAGTCGTGAAGACTGGGGAGAAAATGTTTAGAAAAAATGCTCAGGGAGGCAACGAAGGACATAACAACTCATCGAGAGATGTGATGACTCATTGTTAGATGTTGTGCGCACCCGTCAAGTACACTGGAAATTTTTGTGATCCATATCCACAAGGGACCTAACCACTCGTGCCCTGACCTGACGAGTCTTTTGGTGACCCGTCACCTTAAAGGTGCAGTTTGCCGAGGACGAGTACTCAACGCTTGCCATGACTCGTCAGGAGACCTAACGGGTCTTTACCTGGCCCGTTGTCATTGACGACTTGGATTCCATTTTTAGCTAGGAAATGGAGCTACAAATCCCAAATCAAATCCATGAAGGAACAAAGAAGGCAGAAGTCCACTATTATAAATACCCTTTTATTTCTTTGTAAAAGGGAGTGTGCTAGAAATAACAAGTTTTGAAGATTAGTGTGCGAAATACGATTGTAAGGTTTTATTTTCAGAAAACGCATTGAGGTACTTGTTGTTGAACTATTCTTCCTTGTTTTTTTGCAATAACCTAGTGAGTTTCTTCATGTCATCATTGTAAGTATTAATTTATGCTTTTGTCTATGAATGCTATGACTTTACTTATGAGAGGCTAAAACCTCCATAACTAGGATTATGGGAACCATGATGAATTAACACACATAGGCAATAATACCTAGTGATTCTTGAATGGGGTTTATGCATGTATTGTTTTTCCCTTCATTTTAATTATTTCTCAATGATTGCAAATGTTAGAATTTTTCTTATTCTTACTCACTGGATCAAGGAAATAATGAATGAGAAAAGAGATTAAAAATGGAGATTTGAGGCTATCAACCCTCATCTAATAGCTTGACCTTGTCATGGAATAGCTAATCAGATATCAAGGATAAGGGTTAGTTAAGTATACATCCTCATACGGACCAAGTTGCATGGTGATAATCATCTAAATAGCAGACAAACCATTTAGGTGAAATTAACTTACTGATATTACATGCTAAGCACCGGAATATATCATTAGTATAAAGGCCTTGTGGTTATAAGTAATGGGAACACTTACCCTAATTTGTTGCATTAATTTGGAATCAACCTTCGCTTTCTCTCAACCATATTTCTTGTTATTTTGACAAATTCCACCCTCTTAGGAGATAATTGACTCAAAAGCATAAATACTAGCATTCTTATATATCCTTCCATATTTCATGTGGGATAGACTCCAACCTTTTTTGGGTTCTATATTTGACATCAACAACTTTATTTCTCATTATGAGGTGTAATTTGGGCGACATCAAATTTGGGTGTCGTAGCTGGGAAATACAACTTAGGATTTGATTAATTGCTTATGTTTAACTTTGAGTCTTCATTTACTACGTTAATTTTTCTTTTATTTTCTGACGTTTCACAGGGCAGCATGGTGAAATAAGTGGCCAAGATGTGACCACGGTCTCAACAGGTATCTTGATGAAGTCTAAGTAATCTAGATACTTGTGTCATGCTGCGACGTTAAATCAGGCCCTACTTTGGAGGCAACCCAAGATGATTTTTTTGTTTTGTTTTTACGTGTTTGTTCAAGTGTGTAGGTTTAAAGTCATAATTTACAAAGAATTTGGAGTAATAAATGCATCAATTAGGGAAGCTTCTTTTGCCCCCACAGACTATGAAGAGTAGAGGCCCAGGGAGTTCTTCTTTCACTCTTACACTTTACACTTTGTTGTTTTAGCATTGGGGATAGTGTTACAAATTAAGTGTGGGTGCGGGAAGTGAACTCATATTACCATGCATGCCTTAATTGCAAAATTTTCACATGGTAGGCCTAGTTTTATTTGGGATTTATGACATATCTGGCATGTTTGATTGGTTTGTAATAGTTCTTTTTCTAGTTTTTTTTTTAATTTTGGATTCCTCCAGTTTTTGTTTTTGGTACTTTTTCAGTGGATAGTCCCTTAGAACCGATTAGAGAGTCTAGATTTTTTGATTTTTCTCATCATTGAGTCATGACTTTGCCCGATGATGGATGGATGAAGACCATCTTAAGGGTAAATTAGTCATTAGGAAGAACAAGAACTTGGACCCTATGAATTCTAGGTTCTTCACCTTAGGTATCATTAAGACTTTATTAAATACACTTAAAAATGCATGAAAAAGGTAGAAACACTTAGTCTTTTGGAACCTGACTCATGTGCTTGAAAAGAAAAAAAATGGGCTTAATTATGTGATGCATGCAATATGAATATTTCTATTTATGTGATCTTGATTTCCATTGTTAAACCATTTTGTGCCAATGTGTGAGGAAGTTTTGATATACTCCATTCTTGCAAATTGATATCCAGAACTTGTCTGGTGTGTTTGCAAAACGTAATAAGAACGATGGATTTAGGAAGTGATATAGACATTTCTTTGGTAGCCTTATTTTTATCCTATTTTACCTACCTTTATGTAATTTTCCTAATTATCCATTTTGGAGCCTTAGCCTATTCTTTTAATCGCCATTTTACAAACTTAAATTCCTTTTTGTTTTATTAGGTTATATTTGATCCAAATGACTCATAGAGCACTTTAAGTAAAAAAAAATTATGAAAGGATTTTAAGTGGAAAAGTGAAAGGAAAAGCTAAAAAGTGTGGTGAGTTAGAAGAAAAGAATAGGCTAAAATTTTCTAAACAAGGAGGGTGATGTTAGTGGGAAAACAAAAAAAAGGATCTTTGAAAAACAAGTGTGAATAAGCTCAATGTTGAAAGACAAATCCCCACTAATCACCTATGTTGAAAAATTGAAAAATAAAAGGAGGTATAAGGAGAAAAATTGGAAATTGAAAAAACTACTAAAAATGAAAGTGTTGTGAAGTATTAAAGTGCTTTAGGAGATTAGTCACTATCTTGGCCAAATAGTTCGTACTGGTCCCTTAGCCTACATTACAACCAAATTTTATTCCTAATTGATCCTTCATTCAAAAGTATATCTTAGTGGAGTATTACACTGAGGGTAAGCCTATGGGTCGTCTTTTGCATGTATGTTGAGTTCTTCGGGATAGTGAGCGGATTTTGTTATATTTTTGCCCAAGTTAATACTGTATTATATCTTCTATAAGAAAGGGCATCTCTCCAATTTGTGAGGGGCACAGTCGTAAGACTTTGGTAAATCTTGATTGCTAAACTACATATGATTCATGTTGGCCTAAAATATGTCTTGATGAGTTGGTTTTCAAAAAGTTAAGTAATTTCGAACTTTGACATATTAATGTTGATCCTATATACATGAGAGTGAATTGTTTGAGCTTCATTGCTTTGTCTCATGATCCTAAGTGCAAGTAGACCTCTTTGTAGGAGGAATTTTGTGCCTAAATGTTAGGAGGAAAGTAGTAGATTGTTTGAGAACAAACAATAGTTTATGTGTGGGGTGTTGATGAAGGGCGTACCTACACATTTCTTAGACATAATTTTTCCCATACTTTACTATGTTTTGAGGTTAAATTATGTGTGTTTGCATATGTTGATTTTATATATTTGTGAAAATGGCTAACACACATGATTAGATGCTTTCAGGACTAGAAAATGATAGATTTGGGTATATTTGAGGATTTTGGAATGAATTTGAAGAAAATGGAAAAAAGTGTGGACTGCTAGTCAGTTAACGAGTCGTCGTCTCAATGGATGACTCATTCCTGGAGTCGTGAGAAAGATCAAGTTTGAAGTGCATGAAACCAGTGCAGTTAACGAGGTAATGGCACAACTTGTTACATTTGGTAATGAGTCGTTATACCAGTCATGAAGATTGGGAAGAAAATTTCTGGAAAAAATGCTCAGGGAGGCAACGAAGGACATAACGAGTCATCGGGAGATGTGACGACTCGTTGTGAGATGTTTTGCTCGCCCATCAAGTTTACTAGAAGTTTTTGTGATCCATAGCCACGAGGGTCCAAACGACTCGTGCCCTGACCTGACCAGTCTTTTGGTGACCCATCACCTTGAAGGAGCAGTTTGCCGAGGACGAGTACTTAATGCTTTCCATGACTCGTTAGGAGACCTAACGAGTCATTACCTGGACAGTTTCCACTGCTGATTTGGATTCCATTTTTAGCTAGGAAAAGGAGATACAAATCTCAAATCAAATCCATGAAGGAAAAAAAAGGCAAAAATCTACTATTATAAATACCCTTTTATTTCTTTGTAACGGGGGATGTGCTAGAAACAACAAGTTTGAGGATTAGTCCGTGAAATACAATTGTAAGGTTTTATTTTCACAAAACTCTTTGAGATACTTGTTGTTGAATTGTTCTTCCTCATTTTTTTGCAATAATGAAGTGAGTTTCTTCTTATCATCGTTGTAAGTATTAATTTAAGCTTTTGTCTATGAATGCTATTAATTTACTTCCCTAACTAGGGTTGTGGGAACCATGATGAATTAACACACAGAGGTAAAAATAATTAGTGATTCTTGAATGGGGTTTATGCATGTATTGTTTTTCTCTTCGTTTTAATTATTTCTTAATGCTTGCAAATGTTAGAATTTTCCTTATTCTTACTCACGGGATCAAGGGAGTATTAATGGGAAAACGGATTAACAACGGAGATTTGAGGCTGTCAACCCTCATCTAATAGCTTGACCTTGTCCAGCAATAGCTAATTCGATATCAAGGGTAAGGGTTGTTAAGTATACATCCGCATACGGACCATATTGCGTTGTGATAATCATCTAAATAGTGGACCAACCACTTAGGTGAAATTAACTTACCGATATTGCATGCTAAGCACCAGATAGATCATTAGTATAAAATGCCTTGTGGTTATGAAGTCATAGGGAACACTCACCCTAGTTAGTTGCATTAATTTGGAATCAACCTTCACTTTCTCTCCACAATATTTCTTGTTATTTTTACAAATTCCCACCTCTTAGGAGATAATTGACTCAAAAGTGTAAATACTAGCGTTCTTCTATATCCTTCCATATTCCCTGTGGGATCAACCCCAACCTTTGTTGGGTTCTATATTTTACATCAACAACTTTATATCTCATTATGAGGTGTAATTTGGGTGACATCAAGAGTTAATCAGGTTGAGACTCTGTCCTTTCTCATTGACGGGGGAGGCAAAAATGTGGTTGGAGGAACTCCCTCCGGGTCGTATTACATCTTGGAAAAAGTTAACCAAGGCTTTCTTGGATCATTTTTTCCCTCCATCAAAGATGATGTAGCTGAGGGACGATATGAGAAATTTCAGGCAAGAATCAAGAGAGCCTTTGCATAAGGCATGGCTAAGGTTCAAAAAGAAGTTTGCTCTTTGTCCCAATCATGGACTTCCGGATGGAGTGCTTCTACAAAGCTTCTACAGAGCCCTTGACTTCATCTACAAGTTTGTGGCGAACAATTTAGTTGGAGGGTCTATTATGGATCAAACATATGGGTTGGCCAAAGCCCTTCTAGATAGAATGACAAAAACTAGTAGGGCTTAGTACACATGAGAGACAAATATATCTACACATGAGATCAGCTCAAGTGCATTGGCGGCTGAATTGCGAAAAAGGGATGAAGAGCAGGATGAGAATCTTGCCAAGATGATGAAACAACAAGAATTAATGACAAAGCTCATAATGGGGGCAGGGCCCAAGGTGGTAAATGTTGTGGGTATGCAAAGTCCTTTGTAATATAATGGGGAATCATCACCGCCAAGATATGAGGAGGAATGTTAATACATGGGAAACCAAATGAGATGTCCTAGACCTGAATTCAAAGGAACCAATCAAGGCTGGAGAAATCATGATCCACATGGGTGGCCCAAAAGAAATGATAGATGGGGAAATAGGGAGCAGAATCAAGAGGGTGATCGCTTCATCGGAGTTCAAACTCGTATGTTCCCCCTACAAAAGTTGTAAACTTCCACAGTTAGCCGGGTGTGAGTGTTGCGGGCAGTTCAAAAATTGAGGAAATGCTATCAAGAGTCCTAAAGAAAATAGAGTCAACCGAGAGGGGGGGTCAAAGAGTTCAAAGGGGATGTTTCTAACCTTTCCCAAATAGTGAGCTCACATTCAGCCTCCATCAAGCATTTGGAAGCCCAAATGAATCACTTGTCAGCTAAAATGAACCCCCGGATGAAGAGAACGCTTCCTAGTGAAACAATCCTGAACTGAAAAAAAGATAGTTAATGCATGGCTAATGTCACTAGGAGTGGCAAAGTGATCGGAGATGCACCAGTGAAGCCCAAAAAGGTTAATGACCCAAAATCAGATGAGGAAAATGAATTCGATGAGATGCCAAAGACTCTAAGGAGTGAGGGAAAGATTGAAAAGAAAGGCGAGGGGAAGGATGCTGAAATCCTCTCACATGCTGATAACGATGAGGCAGGCCTGAAGCCCCAATTAATGACAAGGTTGAAGCAAGAGTTTCACCTCCTTATCCACAATGGTTGGCCAAGAAATAGAAGGATGTCTAGTAACCGAAAATTCATTGAAATGTTTAGCAAGTTGTCCATCAATATACCATTAGTGGATTCTCTTCTCCAAATGCCAGGATATGTGAAGTTCATGAAAGAATTGCTGAAGAAGAAGAAGGTAGTTGATGCAGGTAGTGGGGAGAAAACGCACCACTGTAGTGCAATGATAATGAGTAACCTTGCCCCAAAGCGAGAAGACCCGGGAGCTTTCACAATCCCCTGTGAAATTAGGATATGTGTTTGCAAAAAAGCTCTATGCGATCTTGGTGCTAGCATAAATTTAATGCCCCTACTCATTTTCAAGAAGTAGGGACTTGGAATCGCAAAGCCTACGACGATGAGGTTTCTCCTGGCAGATAGGTCCATAAAAAATCGATGGGGGTGTTAGAAGATGTGTTGGTAAGGGTGGATTAGTTCATCCTAAATGATGATTTTGTTTTCCTTGATTTGGAAATGGATGTGGAGGTACCCATTATTTTGGGAAGACCGTTGTAAGCTATAGGGAGAGTTGTGGTTGACGTGGAGCTTGGGGAGCTAAAATTCAGAGGTTGAAGTGAGGAAGTCACCTTCAATGTGTGTTCATTAGCTGAAACTCCCCCCCAATGCAAGGTAATAGGGGTGTTGCAAAATGAGGAGGAGCACAAAGGACCAGAGATGAAGGAGACAGAGTCGGAGGATGATCTGTCAAAAAAGAGGTGTTGAATGAGATCTACGTCGTGCCACGACGTTAACTAATGCACTTCTTGGGAGGCGACCCAAGTGTTTAGTGAATTGCTTTTATGTCTTTGTTGTTTTTGTTTTTATAGGAGCTATGAGGTGAGGATCAAAGAAAGAAAAAACTACGTAAGAGAGGAACTGTGTTGAACCGGCAATTCACCGATCCAGAAGCACAAATCGCGTTTCAAGATGAGTGCAAACAAAAGGCTGGGACTTGGATCAATAGACCGGCGGACCCATCGTGAAACTCCGATGCACAACCATGGAACGCCAGTGGGTCACCGATGCAACACAAATTACATAAAGCTTTTGCGCCTAAGCGGTGTGTCATCAACAGATCGTCGATCCAATTATTGAACCGCCGGTAACTCGCCATCTAAGAAATAGAGGACTGAGCACAAATACTCGGAAAAGAAAGGGTAAAGTGGCGGAACGCCGGTATGTTTTGGTGAATCGCCGATACATCACCGACGAGGTACGAATTTATCTCAGAATGAAAATTAAGAGTGGAACCACCAAATCCCAAATACCATCTGAGCCCCCTATTCTGCACAAAGGAGAAAATAAGAATTTCAGTTTGTGGTAGCACCACATTTTGTCAAAATGCACAAAGGAATAAATAGAAAAGAGAAAATCAATTTGTGTAAACCAGTTCTTCTTCTTGAGGTGATAAGGCTAGTTTTGAAAGCCAAAGGAGCTATAAGGAGGGTTGTTAAAGAAATGAAAGTCAGAAACAATGAAAGAAATGAAACAAAGTGAAGTGAGTGGAAGGAGTTGATGGGCGGTATGTTCATAAAAAGCATTAGGGAGGATCTAGTCACTACAACTAAATTTTCATCCTACCATTAACCCAAGACTACATCATAACTCTCAAGCCCTAAATAATTCTAAGTGCATCTACTCTACATTAGTGGTGAATTACATGAAGGGCAAGCCTATGGGTCAAGTAAGTGCATGCACATTTCTTTTGGGAGAGTGGGTGTGATTATCTCTTCCAAACAATCCCTTGTGTGTATTCGATAATTACATGACAGAAGAATAAAAATTCTTATTTCGGTGAGTCGCATCATCCCTTTTTTAGGACACAAGGGCATTTAGAATTAATGTGTGAATAGGGCATTAGAAGTGTAAAATCTAAGGCAAGCTTTTGAATGTGCACTGATTATGACTTGAGATGCTATGTATATTTCATGGTTGAGCAATGCCTTTGTTTTACTAAATAAACCCTTTCATGAACCTTGTTGGTTAAAAGTGGTAGCCTATTGAAACAAATTCATTGTTTTGGTCTTTTGGGGTATTTACTTCTCTTTTTCGGTGAGCTCGGTGAGCAATTTTTTTGGGTTGTCATAGTTCAGGTTATTGGTGATATTTAATTTTGTTTAGAAGTGGATGTTGCTCAATGAATGAGAATTGAATTTCTTGAGGACAAGCAATGGTTAAAGTTTAGGGGTTTAATGAGTCGATAATTTACTAACTCATCAGGCTTTTAAGCTTGATTTTTTGCTTAGTTTTTGAGTTGATTATATGGATTTGATGCCATTTTTTCTTTTATTGTGTCCATATGCCTAAATGTGTAGAAAAGAGCATAAATAGAGCAAAAAGAAGGAGGTGAGAACAAATCGGCGGTCCACCGATGAAAATCGGAGAAACCCCAGTAAAAGATCGATTATCACTGCCTCTGAGGAAAAATGCCAATGGTGAACCTCGAGCTGCAATTGGCGACTCACCGGTCAGTCACCGAAGGACACTCGATTTTCTAGAATGAAGAACAAATGCCCAGTGGTTCACAGATTGAGATCAGCTAAACGCCGGATGAACCACTGATGCTCACTAGAGTTGAGTGTTGGCTCAAATAAGATACTCAGTCGTTCACGAATTTGAACCGGCGAATCCCTGGTGTCTCTGCTGATTTCAGAATGATGCTCAGGGATAAAATTGTCTAGCATGGAAAAAAGAGATAGAAGATTCCCAATTTTCCTGAATATAAATATTAAAGAAAGTACTACGTACTGGAGAATATAGGGAGCAGAGCATATCACATCATCTTTTCCTTTCTTAGCTATAGAACATTGTTTTAGCAGAGAAAAAGAGAATTTGAGTGGTAGACTTTGAAAAATACTCTTCTCTACTTCTTCTTCTTAATAGTAAGGTACAACCATTGCTGGAGACTATTTGTGAATTTGATTTTACTACTCTTGTTATTAAATTCAATAATTTTATTGATGAATATGCTTTTGAATTTCTTAATCATGAATAGCTAAATCATTAACTAGAGGTGTGTGATGATGAATACTTAATTAGAGTGGGTATTGCTAGAGTCATCTTCATATTGTTTAAATAAGTGTAAATCTGTTAGNCATATCAATATTTTTTAATTTGTATAAATATGTTAAATTCTCTCCAATCTATAATTTAAGATCCATTGTTGTTGATGTGGGTCTAATTGTTCTTACTTGATTTTTACTTGAAAAAGAAGAATTGTGTATTGGGAGAGAATTTAATGGTGGACATGGTGGTGAGATTGTGAAATTGGGAATGAAATAGCCAAAATTACTTACTAAATCTTAATTAATGGTTAATATCTAGAAATTAGTGCAGCTATTAATCCAAATCTGATCGGGGTGCTTTAATTTTGTCTAGTAGTTTAAAACAACTCTAGCAAGAGGTATTTATGAGGTTGAAAAACATCAAATGCCCACTTTCTTTAGGTTATTTACACAACTTGAACTCATGAGATGACCTAGCATGACCTTATCTAGTTAGCATATCATCTACACCACACCTCTAGTCTTTCATGTTATTATCAACAATTTTGGTAAGTTTGTTGTCTTAGTTAGCCAAGTTAGAAGTTATCTTCTATTGTAAATGTCAATATCCCCCAAAATGTTTATTTCCATGTTATTTTCAAGTTGTACGAGCTAGATTCAATTTCTCAAATGACACTCGTGCATATCATTTACTAGTCCCTATGGGATTCGACACCGACATCCGTCGGAATATTTGTTTTGATACAACGACCTTGTTTGATCTTTGTACGAAGATTATATTTTGGACGTTATCATAAAGCCTCCTAAAACACAAGGGTTGAACAGATACAATGCCATGCCTACCGTCTGTATGGGTGCATGGACAAGAGGTGCCCATAACTATAGAAGCAATCAATTCCCTCTATTGGGCTAAGCCAATCCAACCAAGTTCAGCATTACACAAGAAGGTGGAAGATAAAGCGAACCATGTCCAATAGGTAGCTAGCATAATTGCGATAGGTCAACCACAGTGGGCCATCTCTAGAGGTCTGATTAATCATTATGATCTAAAATTTGAAGCCTGTATGTGGCTAGATTTGGTTTGTGCTCGGCTAATTCCTTCCCAACATACAACAGAAGTCCTAATTGAAGTTGCAATTCTTATTGCCTACATTACGGATCATATACACATCAATGTTGGAGATATCCCTGTAGATCAATTCAAAAGAAGCGCCAAGCAGCAGGCCACATTATTGCCATATACTTGCCGTGTGAGTATGTTGTGTGTGCGGGCTTCATGCCCTTTGTTCTGGCCATTGGATAAAATGGTGCTGCCTGATGGTGTAAATACATTGGACACCAAAACTAATAATGATACCCCAGCCTTGAAGAGATCCAAAGGTATAGAGAACAAGACTCAACCACCACCTTCTATGCCCTCTAGCACACCTGAAGGCCGATTCCAAGCAGTTGAGGCTCCCACCACCACACCAACTTACTTGCTCAAAATAGAATAAATGGACCAAGTGCATGAACATTAGATTGTAAAGTTATCCAAGGCCATCACTTCCATGATCCAACAAGCCATTAAGAAAGCCATACAACCTACTAGAGATAAGTTGAGGGGCTTCTGTGCTACAGTTGAGGTCTTAGAAAATGAAGTGATTGATTTGATGAAGGATGTGGCTACACTCACTGGACATCCACCTTCCAGCAACCCAACCCCTTCTGAGCTAACTACAGTGACATAACAGCCCGAGGCATCCAAAAGACCGCCTGATGATTAGTGGGTGCGGTGTGACAGTTCATCAGAAATGGTGTCTGATGAGGAGATATATCATAGTCGACCACCACCGCCTCCAATGCTCACTGTATGCAAAGTAGATCCATCTTGGAAATCCAGCGGGGTAGATACCACTTCATATCATGAGCTTCAAACCCTACTGGATAAATGGGTGGTCCCCGGACTTGGGAAACCATTGGAACTCCCACCTGATCTATTGATGTCGACTTCATCGGAGACAGCTTCTTGGCATTGAGATGCATCGACATATTCCTGGGGCCCTCTTCCTAATAACTATTCTCTCAAGAAGTCCCCTCCAACTTGTCGTCTTTTCTTTTTTTTCCATTAGGGGCAACGTCTTATTTGAAGTGGGGTTGTGGAGTGTATATCTTATTCTGGGGGAAGTTTAGACCATGATGCAACGAATGAAATGAATAATTTTGAATATTAGTGCTGAAAAATGGGTCCTGGCTTTGAATCGTCAAATGTTGTTCTGTAACCCAAACTCTTTTGGTCTCCTATGTAAATAGTAGAATAGTAATCAAACTCCAAGGATTTTCTTCATACGACAGTTCTATTCCAAGGTGCATTTTTTCTTTTTCTTTTCCTTTGTTGTCAAATATGGTTAGCACTTCCCGGTATAGATTGTGAGGCGGCTCTCTTAAGGTAAAATTCGATGTCTTTCTTGAGTATACTATGGAGTTGTTTTGAGAGATACCACCAAAAATTTTGAAATGTGGCATGAAATTGAGACATGAAATTTTTTTGGGGGGAATTTGAAATGAGAAACATAGCACTCTTTTGTCATACATTGTAGATTCCTTGTTTGGCTTATGAATTTTCATACTCTAATGTCTTGAATTAATATCTTCTGATGATAACGAGTTTTGTGGAATCTATAGGCGTGATGCCTTTTGTGGAAAGGACCTTTTTGAATCTCATGCATAGCTTCTTATCTAGAACTTGTCTAAGGGTGACCCAAGGCAAAATCATAGAGGTAGATGCACTTAGAACATGATTTTAGGATCTCATTTGACTAGTTAGTCTACCCAAAATGACCTCCAAAAATGTCTTTCGTTGCTAGCCAATGTTGAGCCTTTTGAACTATTTATTATAGGAAACTGCATTACAAGTCGATGTCCCTTCTTGATTGCCTCTTCTTGGCACCATCCTCCCTAATTGCTAGTGGTAAGCGAATGAAAAAAAAAGAAAACAAATGTGGGCTCAAAGGCTGAGGGAGAGATAAGGAAATATGTGAGTAAGAGGGAAAAAGCCTAAGTTTTGGGGATTTTCAATAAAGGGGGATAAATAAGAAACATAAATCTGAGGTAACACCAAATTATGAAAGAAAGAATGAAATGATGAGTTAAGGTACCTAAAGATACCAAAAGAAAAAAAAGAGAAGTGGAATGGTGTTACCTCTTGATTAGACAAGGCTTAATGCGATAGCCAAAGGAACTACCAGGAAGATCTTTGAACAATAAAAGAGAAAAATGGTTTTTAATGGAGGAATAAGGTAAAGCGGTATAAAAAAGGTTAGATGGGAAGGGTTGAAATATTCACGAGGATCTAGTCACTAGAGCCAAAATAATTGTCTTACCCTTACCCTTAGCCTTCATCATGACCCGCAAGTCCAAACTGATTTTGAGTGTAGTTGTCCTACATTAGTGGTGAACTATATGATGGGCAAGCCTATGGGTCGAGTCGCGTGCATGAAGATTTCTTTTGGGAGAGTGAGTGTGACTATCTTTTTCTAAAATCCCCTATGTGTGTGCTAATTCATGATAGAAAAAGGGATTATCTCCTTGGTGAATGATATCATTCCTTTTGAGGACACACTTGCATTAAGGTAAAGGCATGATTGAGGCATGAGTAGTGAGAGCACTATGGCAAGATTTGAATGTGAAGTGATTATGAATTGATGTTATGTGTATTTCATTGGATAAGCCATGCCCTTGTTTGAAAAATGAAAGCCTTTGTGAATCATGCTCTTGAATTGTGGTGGCCTCTTGAAATGTTTCTAGATATTTTTCTATGATTTCTTTTGGGGAATTTGCTTCTCTTTTTCAGTGAGTTAGTGAGCAATTTTTGGGTTGTCATGGATTAAGTGGTCATTGCTGTCTAAACTCTTGTGGAGTGGCATGTTTCTTAATTGATGAGAATTGAATTACTTGAGGACAAGCAATGGTTAAAGATTGGGGGTTTGATGAGTTGATAATTTACCAACTCATTAGGCTCTTGAGCATGAGCTTTAGTTTAGTTTTCAAGTCATTTAGATGAATTTTATGCCTTTTTTTCCTTTTATGTGCAAGTATCTAATGTCGAAAAGAAAGAGAAAGAAGTGGTAAAAAAGATGAAATCAGGTGAAAAACAGTGCTACACCAGAGGAAACTGGCAAAATGCCGATCAAATACAGATGACCACTGACTTGAAGACAATCTGCAACCAGCGGCCGCGGACATTATGTCAGGCCCCGCCTTGGGGGGTATGACTGGCACCTGGTGCCCTAGAAGGACCTGGACTGCTAACCGGTGAGCCTAAGCACGTCTGGTGCCTGGCTAGCTCTATCTCAGATTTCTAGAAACAACGGGCTATATAACGACTGTAAATACAGCCTCCGGCCGACTGGGCCTATAGCCACCTGTANTTTGACCTTACCAAAAGGAACAAATAGGTTTGTAGTGTATTGTGACGCTTCCAGAGTTGGACTCGGTCGCTTCTGATGCAGCGGGGTAAGGTAATAGCCTACACCTCTAGAAAACTAAAGGTTCACGAGAAGAACTATCCAACTCATGAACTGGAGATTGCAGCGGTGGTGTGTGTGTTGAAAATATGGAGGCACTACCTTTACGGGGCTCACATAGATATATTCACCGATTAAAAGAGCCTTCAGTATGTGTTCAGTCAGAAAGATCTTAATCTTCGTCAGAGAAGATGGTTGGAGCTATTGAAGGACTATGACATGAACGTGTTGTATCACCTAAGAAAAGCCAATATGGTGGCTGATACCCTAAGCAGAAGGTCTATGGGGAGCATGGCTCATGCTGAAGAGGGCAAAAAGGAACTGGCAAAGGATATCCATAGGTTAGCTCGGTTGGGAGTACAATTGGTTGATACAATTGAAGGCAGAGTAGTGGTGCAGAGTGGATCAGATTCCTCGTTGGTAGTTGAAGTTAAGTCAAGGAAGGATGAAGATCCCATACTACTTAAATTGAAGGAGGCGGTTCTCAAAGAAGAAGTAGAGGCTTTCTCCCAAGGGGCAGATGGTGTACTCCATTACTAGGGTAGGTTGTGCATACCAGATGTTGGTGATTTGAGATAGGAGATACTGGCTGAAGCACATAGTTTTAGATATTTTATCCATCCAGGTTCTACTAAAATGTACCATGATCTGTGGGATATTTACTGGTGGAACAACATAAAAAGAGACATTATAGAATTTGTAATTAAGTGCCCGAACTACCAGCAAGTTAAGGTGGAATACCAGAGACCGAGAGGTATGACTCAGGATATCAGCATACCCACATGGAAGTGGGAAGAAGTAAATATGGATTTTATTATAGGTCTACCTCAGACTCATCGGTAGGATGACTCAATCTTGGTGATAGTAGACCGGATGACTAAGTCAGCACACTTCCTCCCAGTTAAAACTACAGACTCAGCCGCAGATTATGCTAGGCTTTATATCGGGGAGTTGATTAGACTTCATGGGGTGCTCTTGTCCATTATCTCAGATAGAGGTACCTAGTTCACCTCTCATTTCTAGAAGTCATTTCAGAAGGGACTCGGTACCCAGTTCAAGCTCAGCATAGATTTTCACCTGCAGACAGATGGGAAGGCTGGCAGACTATTTATACCTTGAAAGATATGTTGAGATCTTGTGTGATCGATTTCAAGGGAAGTTGGGATGATCATTTTCCTCTCATCGAGTTTGCGTACAACAACAACTACCATTCCAGTATTCAGATGACCCCATTTGAGGCATTATATGGTAGGAGGTATATATCTCCTATCAGGTGGTTTAAAGTTGGTGAAGCTACTCTGATCGGTCCAGAATCAGTTTACGAGGCAATACAGAAGGTGAAACTTATTAGAGAGAGGTTAAAAACAGCGCAAAGCCGTCAAAATCTCATGATGATGTGAGGAGAAGAAAAATTAGAGTTTGCAGTGGATGATTGGGTCTATCTGAAAATTTCACCCATGAAAGGGATGATGAGATTTGGGAAGAAAGGAAAACTCAGTACGATATATGTGGGACCCTACATAATTTTGAGTCAAATTGGCAATGTATCCTATGAGGTGGAATTACCTTCAGAGTTGGCATCTGTGCACCCAGTATTCCATGTGTCACTATTGAAGAAGTGCATCGGTGATCCAACTACAGTTGTAGCACTAGAAAGTGTGGGAGTGAAAGATAGTCTCTCTTATGAAAAGGTTCCAGTTTAGATCCTTGACCGACAGGTTCGTAAGTTGAGGAACAAAGAAGTAGCTTCAGTCAAAGTCTTGTGGAGAAATCAACATGTAGAAAGAGCTACGTGGGAAGCCGAAGTAGATATGATGGATAGATACCCACACTTATTCCCTTCTATCTCAATTTCAGTTTAAGATATCAATTTTCTCCCTAAATTTTTTTATTCAATTACATGTTCAATCCAGGTTTCCCAGTTTCTTTCATGTTAATGAATGTGTGCATGATCTATGAATTTAGCTCAGTCATGTAGTTCAGTTCAGAGGTAGTCATTCCATTAGTTTTCAGCTTTCATGATCAATATTTGAGTATAATGATTGCAATTCTCTGCTTTTCTGTGTGTTTTCCAACATTTGGGGATGAATGTTCCCAAGGGGGAGATATTGTAATGCCCCGAAAACCCTAAGATCAGACTGGAAAGTTGAAACGGAGAAAATAGGATTTTCTACATCAGGTCATAGAACGAGTCGTCCTGTGACCCGTAGGGTAGGCCACGAGTCATGGAGTGACTCATGGGGGAGGGTCCGGACTTGGATGAAAAATTGGGAAATTGAGTTACCACGAGTTGTGGTCAACACTACGAGTCGTTATGTGAGTCTTCGTCAAGGGTTGACTAAAAGTTGGAAAATTCGGGCAGTGCACTTAACGGGTCCTCACCACGACTCGTTTGGGACACCACGATTCATGGTGTCGCTCGTGGTAACCCCAGGTGGTTTTCAGTGGTGAGAACTATGGGAGGTGACCACGAGTCATGGTCACTAGTAACGAATCATCAAGTGGCCCGTGGTGACCCCTGAAGAGGAATTTTGGTTCAGTGGCAACGAGAGATGTCACGAGTCCTTAGGTCTCCTGACGACTCGTGAATTCAGTCGTTGGCAGGTTGGGAAATCTGCAGAAAATTTCCAGTGCACATTACGATTAGGCACCATGAGTCGTCCCTGACCTCATGACTCGTGGAGTGCCTCGTGGGGTCTGGTAGGGTCTTTTTTCTTGCGAATTACCTAGGGAGTTTTACGTAATTTCATAAACTCCTAGACTTTAAACTACGTCATTTTGGGTTTTAATCAGGGGTTTTGGAGGAGGTAACCGATGGTTTATTTCATTTCTCACATCCCTTCAAAAGTTAGAACGTAGAATTCTCTCAGAAAGACTCAGAGAAAAAGTTAGGGCGATCAAATTCTCCTTAGATTTTCAAGGGATTCTCTCAGGGATTTCTATCACCAGGTATGTGGTAATTCAACAAGGGAACAGTTCTTCCCTTGTGTTCCCAAAAATCTTCTTTATCTTCTCTATCCGTTCTAGCCCTAAAACTTTCGAATGTGAATAAATTATATGTCAGACTTCATTTATAGCATGTGAAATATTGTCTATGTTGATTGTTGTTATAATTCCACTAGCTAGTTATCATGTTAATACTCATTCTTGTAAGGGTGGTTTTAGCCCTAGATTTGAATTCAGTAAACTTGAATTTTTCCTGTTGGATTAGTTCTTCCTTGTGGCTTGATTTTATCAGTTGGGTTTCCCACATTGCTAGAAAATGTTGAGAATTTAGTCATATGCTTGTTAGTCCAATCTCAGTCAATTATTAGCATATTCGGTATAATCTAATAACGTTAGTTGATCAGTTTGGTGACAGTTAATTCTTGAGGTGTCCGTGATGCCACCCAGTTATCAGTATTAAACTTAGAATAAGATTTTAGTGGTTCTTTAGGTGGTCATGACGTTTTTAGATAAACATCTCTAACCAGCCTTAGGACCTTAGCTTCATATTATAGTTTATTCTTTAGACGGTTACGACGCTTTCGGATAAGCAACTCTGACTAGTCTTAGAATACTAGTTACAGAATCTGGTCTGATAAGGCTCTCAGGCTACTTCCAGATAGGTATCCCTGACTTAGTCTTGGGCCCCAGTTTTGAGCTATCAACTTAGTAGTCAGTCTAGGACTATCCAGTTGGAGTAGGACTTAGCACCGAGAGGATCGGGGTTCCAGCACACCCAGGTTCCCAGAACTATGTTGCCACAATAGGTTATATTTTTATTGGCCTCATATCCCAGACCTGTGATCACTCAGTTCATTCCTTTATACCCTGGCAAGGTTTATTGGGTCCTACTAATGGGGTGTATACATCAGACTCCACGTCAAGATGACGTGGTTATATGTCGGTTATAGCCTCTCCCACTAGTCAGCTCAGTTCAGTCTCAAATCAGTTCTGTACAGTATTTCAGATTAGTATCTTTGTTTTAGGGCATGTCTTTGACCATCAGACAGGGTCATTTTGACCATCTTAGTATATAACAATTTATCCAGTTTCAGTATTTCAGTTGGTCATTGCATGTCTTCCTAGTTCAGTTATTTATTTCTTCATATTATGGTTTCTCCTACTTACTCAGTACATTCAAAGTACTGACGCATACCTTTTATGCTGTATCGTTTTATGATACAGCTGCAGGTTCTCAAACTCAACACCATTAGCAGATCTCGCTCAGAAGTTTTCAGCTACATTATTGGTGAGTCCTCATCTTTCGAGGACGAGGATTATTCCTCTTCAGTTGTATTTTTTTCCATTTAGATTTAAAGTTAGCTTGGGGATTGTCTTAGCAACTCATCTGATAGATGGCTTTCAGACATAGGCATAGATTCCGATTTTTCAGCTTTGTTTTAGTTGTTTTAAACTTTACGATTTAGTTCTTCATCATAAATGTTTTATTTTATTATTTTAAAGCTTCCGCTAGGTTTTACTCATAATGTCAGTGTTATGATAGACCATGGGTTGATTTGGGGTTACTTGTGACTCCAAGTACCGTGTCCCGTCCAAGGTATAGACACAGGGCATGACATTGAGGTATCTTTTTTCCTTTTATTCGGAGGACTTTCTTGTGCTTGAGAACTTGTTTGTGTTGTGGTGATATCAATAATTTTTCCTATTCGAATGCCATATTCCAATTCTTTCCCAATCTGAATCAGACTTGCGAAGCTATGAATGATTGTGAAGTATAAGTATTTTCGATATATACTGTCTAGTGACTTGATGACATATTGGACTAATTCTTCTTTAGATAGTGGGTGACGTATCTTAGAAGCTTCTTCTCTCCATCGTCTCACATATTCCTCAAAAGATTCGTGAGTCATTTTCCTTATTTCAAGAAAATCCAAAAATGTCGGATCATCCTTGGTGTTAAACTTGTATTGCTCTACCAAATCTTGAGCCATATCTTCCCAAGTATGCCATTTGTTGAAATCTTGCTTGACATACCAAGTGAATGCCATTCCTAACCAGACTTTGCATAAATAATCTCATTAGGAGAACTTCATCATGTCCAATTCCGACTAAACTACCACAATAGTCCTTCAGATGCTCGATTAGGTCTCCATGCCGATCGACGATGTTTAATTTTGGGATCTTGTATCCCGGCGACAGTTTAACACTTGGGTGTAGGCACAATCTTATACCTTAGATCTGGAATGTTTCTCGAGCGTAGTTTCTCATCCACAATCTTCTCCAAGTCATTCAACTATTTTCGTAGTGTCATTATTTCTCCTTAGAATGTTTTCATGTCTTGCAAAGTGCAAAGATGGGTGTGTAATGAAGGAATTTGTTGACAGAGCATCTAAGATGGGGTTGGATGGAGAGGTACCGTTGAGAAGATACTTTGTGTCGGGAGAGAACCAAAGTTTGTATTAGAAATAGGACTAGAATTGTTAGGGATGTTGGACATTTTGTCAAATTGCGGATTTTCAACTGAGTTGATGTTCAAATACCTGACAACCTTTTAAGTATAAGCAAATCAATAACATATATCACGAGTGTCAAAACCCGAATGGAAGCCCGGATCATAGACATGGGACAAGGGACCCCGAGAGACCCCAAGTCGACCCATGACATAAGCATACAACTAACTCACTCATTAAACTGAAGAAAACATGAATATAATCTCAGCGGAAGTCTAATTCAACATCACATAAGAATAACATCCGAAGCTGCACATACATAAGTCTGAAAGCCTCTAATCTGGATGAGTTGATGGGAAAAGACCCCAACTAACTTAATGATACTGAAACTGGAAATACATAAAGGAAAATGATAGTCTAGTCCTTGAAGGATGAGGACTCACTGATTCGAGCAGATACTAACTCTGGAGAGCTGTCTAAGAACGGGGATGACGCTGCGAGCCGGGTACTGTATCATTAAACGAAACAACATAAAAAGTACGCGGTCAGTATGTGGAATGTACCGAGTATGCAAGATAAGTAGAACCGCTCAAGTAAAGTATATCATTTAAAACATTTCATAACATATCATAAGCTTTCAAGTATAAGTAGATGGTCTACATGCATTCATTCAAAAATCGCAATCTTATCATAACTTGACCATGCATATCTTTATAACATCATGACTGACTCGAATGACTCAGAGCTGAAACATAACATTTATATTAAAAAGTTGAACAATGAGTCAAACCTTCCTTTTATAACATGCATGCGTAAAGTAATCATCATGAGTAATGAATATGCAAATCTGAATGATATAGACAATGGGAGACTCGTCACTTAACCTACATAGCACGATAGAGCTTACGTGGTCCCAACTATCACAATCAAGTGGGTAGAGCCGTCCAAAACTTTCAAGGGCTAAGGAAGCTACCATGATATCGATATCAATCTAAAGGGCCAATGGGGCCGGGGATAGCTAACAAGGGAGGTCCCAATAATATAATAGTATCAACCTACGTTGGCGCGTAGATCTGGGGCATAGGGTGATCGACCCTTAACCCGCTCGGCGCTAGAGTCTTCTCCCAAAAACATGCAATTCTCTATATTGTATATAGTGAAGCTCAACATCGTCTATTGAAGAAGCTCAGATGAAATCATGCATAACTCAACATCGTATGAAACGAAGCTCAACATTGTCTATTGACAAAGATCAGTAATAAAATCATGCATAGACCCGACATCATGTGAAAATGAAGCTCGACATTGTCCCTTGACCAAGCTCAATAATGACATACATCCAAATTATGAATTTATGCATATGAGAAGCTTTATTTTGAAAGATACCACAAACTTAAGTATAAGTAGGAGAATCTACTCCAAATCATGCGGTAAGCTATATGTAGGAATATTTAACTCAACATACCACAAGCTAGAAATTATGAAATTTAGGAGATTTTGCTCCAAACAATGTGGTAAGCTTATTTCGGGAAAATCATCATTTTAAATCAACATGTGGGCATTGCCCAAGGCTTTATCATACTTGGATCTACTCAATTCATTTTGAAAACAACTTCATAATCATGGGTAG